>JAHHZJ010002382.1:0-45942 GCA_021437245.1 Aegilops speltoides
AAAGTGAGCTATACCTCTGCGGCGCTTCCGCCGCCGGTGCTCCTTTTCCTCCTGCTGGTTCGGCCCGACCCGTAAGTCGGCCGCCCTGACTCGACTTCTGCCGTAATGGCGCTTCTGTAAAATACCATCGTTTGCGAAGGTCGGAATAGGCAAGGATAAAATAGCGGTGTCCGGACTTGGTCTTGGTCACAGGGATGCGAACTCAGCCGGGGTAGTCGCCGTAATGGCGACTAAGCGCATCATCAATGCTTAGGCTGGTGATACACCCGTCGATTAGCTCCACCCCAAGGTCCGGATCCTCTTGGAGGCGGACCGGGACCCTTCCGGGTCCTCGGGCTGTGGGCGAGACTCACCATGTCCTCCACAGTCCGGCGTAACTCTGCGCGAAGACATAACATGAAAGCTTAAACTTGAAATACAGGTAAAAGCCCTCTTGAGGCATTCCTTACCCATCCTCGTGGATTGACCATAGAAAACCCGTTCACGGGGTTCGGACGAAGAAGTCCTCCTTCTCCCCTTATGCAGGCGGATAGGATCTTCACGGATCCTCGGTGAATCCGACCCTTCTGGCCGTGCGAATAGCGTCGTCTTCCTGTTGAAATCCCACATGGGGTGGCCTCTATATTGCAGCGGCTGCACCCCGCTTGATGCCGTCACCATGACTCGAACATGGTCAAACGGAATGAGCCATTAATCTTATCGGCCCATCAAGTAATGGGCGCTTTTGTCTTCCTCCAAGCAGGGGCTCATGGCGCCGGTGGCGTTTCTTCAAGGGAGCGGCATCAAACTCCGGAGGCCGATCCGGCTGGGTCGAGCGGCGGGCGTCTACTATATAAACCACTCCAAGGGCGGTCTTGGAGCCCTCTTGGGGGTGCGGATAGGTATCCGGTCCGGCGATCGCCATATTTGGCGCCGCCCACTTGATATATGGACCCCTGGTGAGAGCGAGTGCGAGGCGAATAGCCTCTTCCACAATGCGAAATGGGGCTCGATGCCGGGAATAGCTCGCAAAGAGCTACGTGCTGATGTGCAACCGAAGCGGGCGTGAGGTGATGGAGCTGAAGTCCATAGAACTTGAGGAGCCAGCGGAGGCGGGTGTATTGAAACCAGGCCCTTATTAGATAAGGGACAAAGCACACCGCTCCCCTTGTTGGGGTTTGGGTTGTCCTCCGCTAGCTCCCTCCGGATAAGTAACCAGTCCGGCTCGGACGGAACCATGAAGGCTGGAGGAGCCATCCCTCTTTGGAGCTTTACTAGCTCATTGTGCGAGATAGAGCACCTCCTCCAATCACCCGGCGATGGGCTGGGAGCACGTGAGGAAGAGCGCGTTGCGATCCATGGTGGAATGCATTTGGTCGAGGCGCTTGATGGGTATCTGAGGAGGAGGATGGTGCGGTTTGGATCTGGATCCTGTCCCTTTAATAGGCTGGTGACCCGCAACCGGGGTGAAATGTAAAGGCTCCTGGCTTTTCGCATTAGATGCGGCAGCGTGGAAGAGGGCCATAATTTGGCGTAAAGCCAAGAAGCCGATATTCGAGGTAAAGCGGACATTGTTGCGGGAACATGGAATTGAAGGAGAACCGCCTTAGCGCCGAAGACTACAAGCACGCTGGACTTATCGTCATTGAAGCCTGGTTAGGAGAGCTCTTGAGAGTCTGGACTAGGGGTGTCGGATAGCGGACTATCGATATCCGCGGACTCCCGGACTACGAAGATAGAAGATTGAAGACTCGGCTCGTGTCAGGAAGGTACTTTACTTGGCGTGGAAGGCAAGCTTGCATCTGGATATGTAGATCTCCTACCATTGTAACCGACTCTGTGTAACCCTAGCCCCTCCGATGTCTATATAAACCGGAGGCCGTAGTCCGTGGACACAACATTACATCTCAACAATCATACCATAGGCTAGCTTCTAGGGTTTAGCCTCATTGATCTCGTGGTAGATCTACTCTTGTACTACCCATATCATCAATATTAATCAAGCGGGGCGTGGGTATTACCTCCATCGAGAGGGCTGAACACAGGTAAAAACATTGTGTCCCTCGTCTCCTGTTACCATCCGCCTAGGCGCACGTTCGGGACCCCCTACCGAGATCCGCGGTTTGACACCGCAGATCCCATCTCAGATTTCATGGCTTCAAGCCATTTTGCGAATCTGGGCTCACCATCGCTTCTTCATAGTTGTAGGTTCATCATGATCTAGTAGCATGACTTCAGAATAGGATTACCGTACCACTCAGTGCGGATCTTACTCTGTTTGACCTATGTGGTTACGTATTAACTTGATCGAAGTTCTATGATCATCATCATCAACTTCCTCACTAGTTGGTTTTGGCGTCCACGAAACCGGTTCTGTGATGTATTATTTTCCAACAAGGGGTAGATGCGATTACCTCATCAAGTTCTACTTTCCTCCACTCACTTCTTTGAGAAAACTCCTTCTCTAGAAAGGATCCATTCTTAACAACGAATGTTTTGCCTTGAATCTGTGATAGAAGGTGTACCCAACTGTCTCCTTTGGGTATCCTATGAAGACACATTTCTCCGATTTGGGTTCGAGCTTATCGGGTTGAAGTTTTTCACATAAGCATGCAACCCCAAACTTTAAGCGACAACTTTGGTTTCTTGCCATACCATAGTTCATAAGGTGTCGTATCAGCAGTTTCGATGGTGCCCTATTTAACGTGAATGTGGCTGTCTCTAGAGCATAACCCCAAAAGCGATAGCGGTAAATCTGTAAGAGACATCATAGACCGCACCATATCAAGTAAAAATACGATTATGACGTTCGGACACACCATTACTGTTGTGGTGTTCGGGTGGCGTGAGTTCTTGAAACTATTCCACATTGTTTTAAGTATAGACCAAACTCGTAACTCAAATATTCTCCTCCACGATCAGATCGTAGAAACTTTATTTTCTTGTTACGATGATTTTCAACTTCACTCTGAAATTCTTTGAACTTTTCAAATGTTTAGGACTTATGCTTTATTAAGTAGATATACCCATATCGCTTAAATCATCTGTGAAGGTGAAAAATACGATATCCATACGAGCCTCAACATTCATTGGACCACATACATCGTATGTATGATTTCCAACAAATCTTTGCTCTCTCCATAGTACGGGAAGCGGTGTTTTAGTCATCTTGCCCATGAGGCATGGTTACTTAAGTACCAAGTGATTCATAATCAAGTGGCTCCAAAAGTCCATCGATATGGAGTTTCTTCATACGCTTTACACGATATGACCCAAGCGGCAGTGCCACAAATAAGTTGCACTATCATTATCAACTTTGCATCTTTTGGTTTCAACACTATGAATATGTGTATCACTACTATCGAGATTCATCAAAAATAGACCACTCTTCAGGGGTGCATGACCATAAAAGATATTACTCATATAAATAGAACAACCATTATTCTCGATTTAAATGAATAACCGTCTGCATCAAACAAGATCCAGATATAATGTTCATGCTCACGCGGCACCAAATAACAATTATTTAGGTCTAATACTAATCCGAAGGTAGATGTAGAGGTAGCATGCCGACCGCGATCACATCGACTTTGGAACCATTTCCAGCGCATCGTCACCTCGTCCTTTGCGGTGTTAAGCAATCCGTAGTCCTGTTTGAGTTGCAAATATTAGCAACAAAACCAATATCAAATACCAGGTGCTCTGCGAGCTCTAGTAAGGTACACATCAATAACATGTATATCACATATACCTTTGTTCACCTTGCCATCCTTCTTATCCGCCAAATACTTGGGGCAGTTCCGCTTCCAGTGACCAGTCGCTTGCAGTAGAAGCACTCAGTTTCAGGCTTTGGTCTAGACTTGGGTTTGTTCTCTTGAGCAGCAACTTGCTTGTTGTTCTTCTTGAAGTTCCCCTTCTTCTTCCCTTTGCCCTTTTTCTTGAAACTAGTGGTTTTGTTAACCATCAACACTTGATGCTCCTTCTTGATTTCTACCTCCGCAGCTTTTAGCATTGCGAAGAGCTCGGGGAATCGTCTTATCCATCCCTTGCATATTATAGTTCATCACGAAGCTCTTGTAGCTTGGTGGAAGTGATTGGAGAATTCATCAATGGCGCAATCATCGGAAGAGTAACTCCAGTTGAATCAAGTGATTACAATACCGGACATCTTGAGTATGTGCTCCTTGGAACTATTCTCCTCCATCTTGCGGTTGTAGAACTTATTGGAGACTTCATATCTCTCAATCCGGGCATTCTTCGGAATATCAACTTCAACTCTGAAACACCTCATATGCTCCATGGCGTTCAAAAGCGTCGTTGAAGTCGGTTCTAAGCCGTAAAGCATGGCACATTGAACTGTCGAGTAGTCATCACTTTGCTCTGCGGGCGTTCTTAACGTCGTCGGTTACATCGGCGGCACGGCACCCAGCGGTGCTTCGGGGCGTAATTTTTTGTGCAGCAATGAGGATAATCCTCAAATTACGGACCCAGTCCGCGTAGTTGCTACCATCATCTTTCAACTTAGCTTTCTCAAGGACGCATTAAAATTCAACGAAACAACAGCCGGGCCATCTATCTACAAACAACATAGACAAGCAAGATACTATCGGTACTAAGTTCATGATAAATTTTAGTTCAATTAATCATATTACTTAAGAACTCCCACTTAGGCAGACATCTCTCTAGTCATCTAAGTGATCATGTGATCAAATCAACTAAACCATAACCGATCGTCACGTGAGATGGAGTAGTTTTCAATGGTGAACATCTTATGTTGATCATATCTACTATATGATTCACGCTCGACCTTTCGGTCTCCGTGTTCGAGGCCATATCTGCATATGCTAGGCTCGTCAAGTATAACTTTGAGTATTCGCGTGTGCAAAACGGCTTGCACCCGTTGTAGATGGACGTGAGAGCTTATCACACCGATCATCACGTGGTGTGCAGGCACGACGAACTTTGGCAGCGGTGCATACTCGGAGAACACTACTTGATAATTTTAGTGAGAGATCATCTTAAAATGCTACCGTGAATAAAAGCAAGATAAGATGCATAAAGATAAACATCACATGCAATCAATATAAGTGATATGATATGGCCATCATCTTCTTGTGCTTGTGATCTCCATCTCGAAGCACCATCATGATCACCATCGTCACCGGTAGCGACACCTTGATCTCCATCGTAGCATCATTGTCGTTTCGCCATCTATTGCTTCTCGACTATCGCTACGCTTAGTGATAAAGTAAAGCAATTCGAGCGTTGCATTTCATACAATAAGCGACAACCATATGGCTCCTGCCGATTCCGATAACTTTGGTTACAAAACATGATCATCTCATACAATAAAATATAGCATCATGTCTTGGCCATATCACATCACAACATGCCTGCAAAAACAAGTTAGGCGTCCTCTACTTTGTTGTTGCAAATTTTACGTGGCTGCTACGGGCTTAAGCAAGAACCAATCTCACCTCGCATCAAAACCACAGCGATAGTTTGTCAAGTTGATGCTGTTTTATTGTTAGGGAGCGTAGTAATTTCAAAAATTTCCCTACGCTGCGCAAGATCATGGTGATGCATAGCAACCGAGAGGAGAGTGTTGTCTCGTACCCTCGTGAACCCGAAGCGGAAGCGTTGACGCAGCGTAGAGGAAGTAGTCGTACGTCCTCCCGGTCCAACCGATCCAAGCACCGTTACTCTGGCACCTCCGAGTTCTTGACACGTGTACAGCTCGATGATGCACCCTCGATCTCCAATCCAGTAGAGGCTCAGGGGAGTTCGTCGACAAGACGGCGTGGTGGCGATCTTGATGTTCTCTGTCGCAGGCTTCGCCTAAGCACCGCTACAATATGACCGAGGTGTAATATCATGGAGGGGGGCACCGCACACGGCTAAGGAACGATCTCAATGATCAACTTGTGTGTTCTAGGGTGCCCCCCTACCCCCGTATAGAAAGGAGGGAGGGAGGAGGAGGCCGGCCCAAGGGGGGCGCGCCATAGAGGAGGGGGAAACCTACTCCAAGTAGGTTTCCCCCCCTTTTCCTTATCTTATTTGAAGGGGGAAGGAAAGAGTACTAGTATTAGGAATAAGTACTAGTAGTAGTAATAGGAAGAGGGGAAAGGAGAAAGGAAAGGGGCGGCCCCCCTCCCAATTCGGATTGGGCTGAAGTGCGCCTCCCTTGTTCCTTCTCCTTCTTCCTATATGGGCCCAATAAGGCCCATATACCTCCCGGGGTTCGGTAACCTCCGGAGCTCCAAACTTCTCCGGAACCTTTCCGGTGTCCAAATATATCCGTCCAATATATCAATCTTTATGTCTCGACCATTTGAGACTCCTCGTCATGTCCGTGATCATATCGGGACTCGAACAACCTTGGTACATCAAAATACATAAACTCATAATATAAGCGTCATCGAAACCTTAAGCGTGCGGACCCTACGGTTCGAGAACAATGTAGACATGACCGAGACATGTCTCCGGTCAATAACCAATAGCGGGACCTGGATGCCCATATTGGTTCCTACATATTCTCGAAGATCTTTATCGGTCAAACCGCACAACAACATACGTTGTTCCCTTTGTCATCGGTATGTTACTTGTCCGAAGATTCGATCGTCGGTATCCAATACGTAGTTCAATCTCGTTACGGCAAGTCTCTTTACTCGTTCCGTAATACATCATCTCGCAACTAACTCATTAGTTGTAATGCTTGCAAGGCTTAAGTGATGTGTATTACCGAGAGGGCCCAGAGATACCTCTCCGACATTCGGAGTGACAAATCCTAATCTCGAAATACGCCAACCCAACAAGTTGTTAGGGAACGTAGTAATTTCAAAAAATTTCCTACGCACACGCAAGATCATGGTGATGCCTAGCAACCAGAGGGGAGAGTGTTGTCTCGTACCCTCGTGAGCCCAAGCGGAAGCGTTGGACGCAGCGTAGAGGAAGTAGTCGTCGTCCTCCGGTCCAACCGATCCAAGCACCGTTACATTCGGCACCTCCGAGTTCTTGACACGTGTACAGCTCGATGATGCACCTCGATCTCCAATCCAGTAGAGGCTCGAGGGGAGTTCCGTCAAGACGACGGCGTGGTGACGATCTTGATGTTCTCTGTCGGAGGCTTCGCCTAAGCACCGCTACAATATGACCGAGGTGTAATATCGTGGAGGGGCACACTTTTGACACGCTAAGGAGCGATCTCAATGATCAACTTGTGTGTTCTAGGGTGCCCCCTACCCTATATATAAAGGAGGGAGGGAGGAGGAGGCCGGCCCAAGGGGCGCGCCATAGAGGAGGGAAACCTACTCCAAGTAGGTTTCCCCCTTTCCTTATCTTATTTGAAGGGGAAGGAAAGAGTACTAGTATTAGGAATAAGTACTAGTAGTAGTAATAGGAAGAGGGGAAAGGAGAAAGGAAAGGGGGGCCCCCTCCCCAGTCGGATTGGGCTGGGGCGCCCCCTTATTCCTTCTCCTTCTTCCTATATGGGCCCAATAAGGCCCATATACCTCCCGGGGTTCGGTAACCTCCCGGAGCTCCAAACTTCTCCGGAACCTTTCCGGTGTCCAAATATATCCGTCCAATATATCAATCTTTATGTCTCGACCATTTCGAGACTCCTCGTCATGTCCGTGATCATATCCGGGACTCCGAACAACCTTCGGTACATCAAAATACATAAACTCATAATATAATTGTCATCGAAACCTTAAGCGTGCGGACCCTACGGTTCGAGAACAATGTAGACATGACCGAGACATGTCTCCGGTCAATAACCAATAGCGGGACCTGGATGCCCATATTGGTTCCTACATATTCTACGAAGATCTTTATCGGTCAAACCGCACAACAACATACGTTGTTCCCTTTGTCATCGGTATGTTACTTGTCCGAGATTCGATCGTCGGTATCCTATACCTAGTTCAATCTCGTTACCGGCAAGTCTCTTTACTCGTTCCGTAATACATCATCTCGCAACTAACTCATTAGTTGTAATGCTTGCAAGGCTTAAGTGATGTGTATTACCGAGAGGGCCCAGAGATACCTCTCCGACATTCGGAGTGACAAATCCTAATCTCGAAATACGCCAACCCAACAAGTTGTTAGGGAACGTAGTAATTTCAAAAAATTTCCTACGCACACGCAAGATCATGGTGATGCATAGCAACCAGAGGGGAGAGTGTTGTCTACGTACCCTCGTAGACCGAAGCGGAAGCGTTGACGCAGCGTAGAGGAAGTAGTCGTACGTCCTCCCGGTCCAACCGATCCAAGCACCGTTACTCTGGCACCTCCGAGTTCTTGATACGTGTACAGCTCGATGATGCACCCTCGATCTCCAATCCAGTAGAGGCTCCGAGGGGGAGTTCCGTCAGCACGACGGCGTGGTGACGATCTTGATGTTCTCCTGTCGCAGGGCTTCGCCTAAGCACCGCTACAATATGACCGAGGTGTAATATCGTGGAGGGGGGCACCGCACACGGCTAAGGAACGATCTCAATGATCAACTTGTGTGTTCTAGGGTGCCCCCTACCCCGTATATAAAGGAGGAGGAGGAGGAGGCCGCCCAGGGGGCCCGCCATAGAGGAGGGGGAAACCTACTCCAAGTAGGTTTCCCCCTTTCCTTATCTTATTTGAAGGGGAAGGAAAGAGTACTAGTATTAGGAATAAGTACTAGTAGTAGTAATAGGAAGAGGGGAAAGGAGAAAGGAAAGGGGGCGGCCCCTCCCCAATTCGGATTGGGCTGGGCGCCTCCTTGTTCCTTCTCCTTCTTCCTATATGGGCCCAATAAGGCCCATATACCTCCCGGGGTTCGGTAACCTCCGGAGCTCCAAACTTCTCCGGAACCTTTCCGGTGTCCAAATATATCCGTCCAATATATCAATCTTTATGTCTCGACCATTTGAGACTCCTCGTCATGTCCGTGATCATATCAGGGACTCGAACAACCTTGGTACATCAAAATACATAAACTCATAATATAAGCGTATCGAAACCTTAAGCGTGCGGACCCTACGGTTCGAGAACAATGTAGACATGACCGAGACATGTCTCGGTCAATAACCAATAGCGGGACCTGGATGCCCATATTGGTTCCTACATATTCTACGAAGATCTTTATCGGTCAAACCGCACAACAACATACGTTGTTCCTTTGTCATCGGTATTTTACTTGTCCGAGATTCGATCGTCGGTATCAATACCTAGTTCAATCTCGTTACGGCAAGTCTCTTTACTCGTTCCGTAATACATCATCTACAACTAACTCATTAGTTGTAATGCTTGCAAGGCTTAAGTGATGTGTATTACCGAGAGGCCCAGAGATACCTCTCCGACATTGGAGTGACAAATCCTAATCTCAAAATCGCCAACCCAACAAGTACCTTTGGAGACACCTGAGAGCACCTTTATAATCACCCGATTACGTTGTGACGTTTGGTAGCACACAAAGTGTTCCTCCGTAAGCAGGAGTTGCATAATCTCATAGTCATAGGAACATGTATAAGTCATGAAGGAAGCAATAGCAACATACTAAGCGATCGTGTGCTAAGCTAACAGAATGGGTCATGTCAATCAGATCATTCAACTAATGATGTGACTTTGTTAATCAAATAACAACTCCTTGTTCATGGTTAGGAAACACAACCATCTTTGATTAACAAGCTAGTCAAGTAGAGGCATACTAGTGACATCTTGTTTGTCTATATATTCACACATGTATTATGTTTCCGGTTAATACAATTCTAGCATGAATAATAAACATTTATCATGATATGAGGAAATAAATAATAACTTTATTATTGCCTCTAGGGCATATTTCCTTGATCTCCCACTTGCACTAGAGTCAATAATCTAGATTACAGTAATGATTCTAACACCCATGGAGTCTTGGTGTTGATCATGTTTTGCTCGTGGAAGAGGCTTAGTCAGCGGTGCGCAACATTCAGATCCGTATGTATCTTGCAAATTTCTATGTCTCCCACGGACTAGATCCGGATGGAATTGAAGCGTCTCTTGATGTGCTTGGTCCTCTTGTGAAATCTGGATTCCTTCGCTAAGGCAATTGCTCGATATTGTCACGAAGATTTTCATTGGACCCGATGCACTAGGTATGACACCTAGATCGGATATGAACTCCTTCATCCAGACTCCTTCATTGGCTGCTTCGAAGCAGCTATGTATTCCGCTTCACATGTAGATCCCACCACGGCGCTTTGCTTTGAACTGCACCAACCGACAGCTCCACCGTTTAATGTAAACACGTATCCGGTTTGCGATTTAGAATCGCCGGATCGGTGTCAAAGCTTGCATCAACGTAACCATTTACGATGAGCTCTTTGTCACCTCCATATATGAGAAACATATCCTTAGTCCTTTTCGGTATTTCAGGATGTTCTTGACCGCTGTCCGATGATCCACCTGGATTACTTTGGTACCTCCTGCTAGACTTATAGCAAGGCACACATCAGTCAGTACACAGCATTGCATACATGATAGAGCCTATGGCTGAAGCATAGGGAACACCTTTCATTTTCTCTCTATCTTCTGCAGTGGTCGGGCTTTGAGTCTTACTCAACTTCACACCTTGCAATCTGAGCAAGAACCCTTTCTTTGCTTGATCCATTTTGAACTTCTTCAAAACTTTGTCAAGGTATGTGCTTTGTGAAAGTCCAATTAAGCGTTTTGATCTATCTCTATAGATCTTAATGCCTAATATGTAAGCAGCTTCACCGAGGTCTTTCATTGAAAAACTTTTATTCAAGTATCCCTTTATGCTATCCAGAAATTCTATATCATTTCCAATCAACTATATGTCATCCACATATAATATTAGAAATGCTACAGAGCTCCCACTCACTTTCTTGTAAATACAGGCTTCTCCAAAAGTCTGTATAAAACCAAATGCTTTGATCACACTATCAAAACGTTTATTCCAACTCCGAGAGGCTTGCACCAGTCCATAAATGGAACGTTGGAGCTTGCACACTTTGTTAGCTCCCTTTGGATCGATAAAACCTTCTGGTTGCATCATATACAACTCTTCTTCCAGAAATCCATTCAGGAATGCAGTCTTTACATCCATTTGCCAAATTTCATAATCATAAAATGCGGCAATTGCTAACATGATTCGGACAGACTTAAGCATCGCTACGGGTGAGAAGGTCTCATCGTAGTCAACCCCTTGAACTTGTCGAAAACCTTTTGCAACAAGTCGAGCTTTGTAGATGATAATATTACCGTCGTCGTCGGTCTTCTTCTTGAAGATCCATTTATTCTCTATTGCTTGCCGACCATCGGCAAGTCAACCAAAGTCCATACTTTGTTATCATACATGGATCCCATCTCAGATTTCATGGCTTCAAGCCATTTTGTGGAATCTGGGCTCACCATTGCTTCTTCATAGTTCGTAGGTTCATCATGATCTAGTAGCATGACTTCCAGAATAGGATTACCGTACCACTCTGGTGCGGATCTTACTCTATTTGACCTACGTGGTTCTGTATTAACTTGATCTGAAGTTCTATGATCATCATCATCAACTTCCTCACTAGTTGGTTTTGACGTCCACAAACCGGTTCTGTGATGTATTATTTTCCAACAAGGGAGTAGGTACAGATTACCTCATCAAGTTCTACTTTCCTCCCACTCACTTCTTTCGAGAGAAACTCCTTCTCTAGAAAGGATCCATTCTTAGCAACGAATGTTTTGCCTTCGGATCTGTGATAGAAGGTGTACCCAACTGTCTCCTTTGGGTATCCTATGAAGACACATTTCTCCGATTTGGGTTCGAGCTTATCAGGTTGAAGTTTTTTCACATAAGCATCGCAACCCCAAACTTTAAGAAACGACAACTTTGGTTTCTTGCCATACCATAGTTCATAAGGTGTCGTCTCAATGGATTTCGACGGTGCCCTCTTTAACGTGAATGTGGCTGTCTCTAGAGCATAACCCCAAAATGATAGCGGTAAATCTGTAAGAGACATCATAGACCGCACCATATCAAGTAAAGTATGATTACGACGTTCGGACACACCATTACGCTGTGGTGTTTCGGGTGGCGTGAGTTGCGAAACTATTCCACATTGTTTTAAGTGTAGACCAAACTCGTAACTCAAATATTCTCCTCCATGATCAGATCGTAGACACTTTATTTTCTTGTTACGATGATTTTCAACTTCACTCTGAAATTCTTTGAACTTTTCAAATGTTTCAGACTTATGCTTCATTAAGTAGATATACCCACATCTGCTTAAATCATCTGTGAAGGTGAGAAAATAACGATATCCGCCACGAGCCTCAACATTCATTGGACCACATACATCTATATGTATGATTTCCAACAAATCTGTTGCTCTCTCCATAGTACCGAGAAGCGGGTTTTAGTCATCTTGCCCATGAGGCACGGTTCGCAAGTACCAAGTGATTCATAATCAAGTGGCTCCAAAAGTCCATCAAGATGGAGTTTCTTCATGCGCTTTACACCGATATGACCCAAACGGCAGTGCCACAAATAAGTTGCACTATCATTATCAACTCTGCATCTTTTGGTTTCAACACTATGAATATGTGTATCACTACTATCGAGATTCATCAAAAATAGACCACTCTTCAAGGGTGCATGACCATAAAAGATATTACTCATATAAATAGAACAACCATTATTCTTTGATTTAAATGAATAACCGTCTCGCATCAAACAAGATCCCGATATAATGTTCATGCTCAACGCGGCACCAAATAACAATTATTTAGGTCTAATACTAATCCGAAGGTAGAGGTAGTGTGCCGACCGCGATCACATCGACTTTGGAACCATTTCCCATGCGCATCGTCACCTCGTCCTTTGCGGTGTTAAGCAATCCGTAGTCCCTGTTTGAGTTGCAAATATTAGCAAGAACCAATATCAAATACCTGAGGGCTCTGCGAGCTCTAGTAAGGTACACATCAATAACATGTATATCACATATACCTTTGTTCACCTTGCCATCCTTCTTATCCGCCAAATACTTGGGGCAGTTCCGCTTCCAGTGACCAGTCTGCTTGCAGTAGAAGCACTCAGTTTCAGGCTTTGGTCCAGACTTGGGTTTCTTCTCTTGAGAAGCAACTTGCTTTCTGTTCTTCTTGAAGTTCCCCTTCTTCTTCCCTTTGCCCTTTTTCTTGAAACTAGTGGTTACGTTAACCATCAACACTTGATGCTCCTTCTTGATTTCTACCTCCGCAGCTTTTAGCATTGCGAAGAGCTCGGGAATCGTCTTATCCATCCCTTGCATATTATAGTTCATCACGAAGCTCTTGTAGCTTGGTGGAAGTGATTGGAGAATTCTGTCAATGACGCAATCTTCCGGAAGAGTAACTCCCAGTTGAATCAAGTGATTACAATACCCAGACATCTTGAGTATGTGCTCACTGACAGAACTATTCTCCTCCATCTTGCAGCTGTAGAACTTATTGGAGACTTCATATCTCTCAATCCGGGCATTCTTCTGGAATATCAACTTCAACTCCTGAAACATCTCATATGTTCATGACGTTCAAAACGTCGTTGAAGTCCCGGTTCTAAGCCGTAAAGCATGGCACACTGAACTATCGAGTAGTCATCAGCTTTGCTCGCCAGACGTTCTTAACGTAAATCGGTTGCATCAGAAGCAGCATGGCACCCAGCGGTGCTTCGGGGCGTAATTTTTACGTGTAGCAATGAGGATAATCCTCGTTACGGACCCATCCGCGTAGTTGCTACCATCATCTTTCAACTTAGCTTTCTCAAGGAACGCATTAAAATTCAACGGAACAACAGACGGGCCATCTATCTACAAACAACATAGACAAGCAAGATACTATCGGTACTAAGTTCATGATAAATTTTAGTTCAATTAATCATATTACTTAAGAACTCCCACTTAGGCAGACATCTCTCTAGTCATCTAAGTGATCACGTGATCCAAATCAACTAAACCATAACCGATCATCACGTGAGATGGAGTAGTTTTCAATGGTGAACATCTTATGTTGATCATATCTACTATATGATTCATGCTCGACCTTTCGGTCTCCGTGTTCGAGGCCATATCTGCATATGCTAGGCTCGTCAAGTATAACCTAAGTATTCGCATGTGCAAAACTGGCTTGCACCCGTTGTAGATGGACGTAGAGCTTATCACACCCGATCATCACGTGGTGTCCGGGCACGACGAACTTTGGCAGCGGTGCATACTCGGGAGAACACTACTTGATAATTTTAGTGAGAGATCATCTTAAAATGCTACCGTCAATCAAAGCAAGATAAGATGCATAAAGATAAACATCACATGCAATCAATATAAGTGATATGATATGGCCATCATCTTCTTGTGCTTGTGATCTCCATCTCAAGCACCATCATGATCACCATCGTCCACCGCGCGACACCTTGATCTCCATCGTAGCATCGTTGTCGTTTCGCCATCTATTGCTTCTCGACTATCGCTACCGCTTAGTGATAAAGTAAAGCAACTACTGAGCGTTGCATTTCATACAATAAGCGACAACCATATGGCTCTGCCGATTGCCGATAACCGGTTACAAAACATGATCATCTCATACAATAAAATATAGCATCATGTCTTGGCCATATCACATCACAACATGCCCTGCAAAAACAAGTTAGGCGTCCTCTACTTTGTTGTTGCAAATTTTACGTGGCTGCTACGGGCTTAAGCAAGAACCAATCTCACCTACGCATCAAAACCACAGCGATAGTTTGTCAAGTTGATGCTGTTTTAACCTTCGCAAGGACCGGACGTAGCCACACTCGGTTCAACTAAAGTTGGAGAAACCGACACCGCTAGTCACCGTGTGCAAAGCACGGCGGTAAAACCAGTCTCGCGTAAGCGTCTGGCGTAATGTCGGTCCGGCCGCTTCATCCAACAATACCGCCGAACCAAAGTATGACATGCTGGTAAGCAGTATGACTTATATCGCCCACAACTCACTTGTGTTCTACTCGTGCATATAACATCAAACCATAAAAACCTAGGCTCGGATGCCACTGTTAGGGAATGTAGTAATTTCAAAAAAATTCCTACGCACACGCAAGATCATGTTGATGCATAGCAACGAGAGGGGAGAGTGTTGTCCACGTACCCTCGTAGACCGAAGCGGAATCATTGACACAACGTAGAGGAAGTAGTCGTATGTCCTCCCGGTCCAACCGATCCAAGCACCGTTACTCCGGCACCTCCGAGTTCTTGACACGCGTACAGGTCGATGACGCACCCTCGATCTCCAATCCAGTAGAGGCTCCGAGGGGAGTTACACAACCTGACGGCGTGGTGGCGATCTTGATGTTCTCTGCCGCATGAGGCTTCGCCTAAGCACCGCTACAATATGACCGAGGTGTAATATCGTGGAGGGGGCACCGCACACTGCTAAGGGCGATCTCAATGATCAACTTGTGTGTTCTAGGGTGCCCCTACCCCGTATATAAAGGAGGGAGGGAGGAGGAGGCCGGCCAAAGGGGCGCCAGAGGGGGGAAACCTACTCCAAGTAGGTTTCCCCCTTTCTTATCTTATTTGAAGGGGAAGGAAAGAGTACTAGTATTAGGAATAAGTACTAGTAGTAGTAATAGGAAGAGGGGAAAGGAGAAAGGAAGGGGGCGGCCCCTCCCCAGTCGGATTGGGCTGGGCGCTCCCTCCCTTGTTCCTTCTCCTTCTTCCTATATGGGCCCAATAAGGCCCATATACCTCCCGGGGTTCGGTAACCTCCGAGCTCCAAACTTCTCCGGAACCTTTCCGGTGTCCAAATATATCCGTCCAATATATCAATCTTTATGTCTCGACCATTTCGAGACTCCTCGTCATGTCCGTGATCATATCCGGACTCGAACAACCTTGGTACATCAAAATACATAAACTCATAATATAACTGTTATCGAAACCTTAAGCGTGCGGACCCTACGGTTCGAGAACAATGTAGACATGACCGAGACATGTCTCCGGTCAATAACCAATAGCGGGACCTGGATGCCCATATTGGTTCCTACATATTCTACGAAGATCTTTATCGGTCAAACCGCACAACAACATACGTTGTTCCCTTTGTCATCGGTATTTTACTTGTCCGAGATTCGATCGTCGGTATCCAATACCTAGTTCAATCTCGTTACCGGCAAGTCTCTTTACTCGTTCCGTAATACATCATCTCGCAACTAACTCATTAGTTGTAATGCTTGCAAGGCTTAAGTGATGTGTATTACCGAGAGGGCCCAGAGATACCTCTCCGACATTCGGAGTGACAAATCCTAATCTCAAAATACGCCAACCCAACAAGTACGTTTGGAGACACCTGTAGAGAACCTTTATAATCACCCAGTTACGTTGTGATGTTTGGTAGCACACAAAGTGTTCCTCCGGTAAACGGGAGTTGCATAATCTCATAGTCATTAGAACATGTATAAGTCATGAAGGAAGCAATAGCAACATACTAAACGATCGTGTGCTAAGCTAACAGAATGGGTCATGTCAATCAGATCATTCAACTAATGATGTGACCTTGTTAATCAAATAACAACTCCTTGTTCATGGTTAGGAAACACAACCATCTTTGATTAACAAGCTAGTCAAGTAGAGGCATACTAGTGACATACTGTTTGTCTATATATTCACACATGTATTATGTTTCCGGTTAATACAATTCTAGCATGAATAATAAACATTTATCATGATATGAGGAAATAAATAATAACTTTATTATTGCCTCTAGGGCATATTTCCTTCAGTCTCCCACTTGCACTAGAGTCAATAATCTAGATTAAACAGTAATGATTCTAACACCCATGCAGTCTTGGTGTTGATCATGTTTTGCTCGTGGAAGAGGCTTAGTCAACGGGTCTGCAACATTCAGATCCGTATGTATCTTGCAAATTTCTATGTCTCCCACCTGGACTAGATCCCGGATGGAATCGAAGCGTCTCTTGATGTGCTTGGTCCTCTTGTGAAATCTGGATTCCTTCGCTAAGGCAATTGCTCCAGTATTGTCACAGAAGATTTTCATTGGACCCGATGCACTATTATGACACCTAGATCGGATATGAACTCCTTCATCCAGACTCCTTCATTGGCTGCTTCCGAAGCAGCTATGTATTCCGCTTCACATGTAGATCCCACCACGACGCTTTGCTTTGAACTGCACCAACTGACAGCTCCACCGTTTAATGTAAACACGTATCCGGTTTGCGATTTAGAATCGCCCGGATCAGTGTCAAAGCTTGCATCAACGTAACCATTTACGATGAGCTCTTTGTCACCTCCATATATGAGAAACATATCCTTAGTCCTTTTCAGGTATTTCAGGATGTTCTTGACCGATGTCCAGTGATCCACCCCTGGATTACTTTGGTACCTCCCTGCTAGACTTATAGCAAGGCACACATCAGGTCTGGTACACAGCATTGCATACATGATAGAGCCTATGGCTGAAGCATAGGGAACACCTTTCATTTTCTCTCTATCTTCTGCAGTGGTCGGGCTTTGAGTCTTACTCAACTTCACACCTTGCAATCTGAGCAAGAACCCTTTCTTTGCTTGATCCATTTTGAACTTCTTCAAAACTTTGTCAAGGTATGTGCTTTGTGAAAGTCCAATTAAGCGTTTTGATCTATCTCGATAGATCTTAATGCCTAATATGTAAGCAGCTTCACCGAGGTCTTTCATTGAAAAACTTTTATTCAAGTATCCCTTTATGCTATCCAGAAATTCTATATCATTTCCAATCAACAATATGTCATCCACATATAATATTAGAAATGCTCTGAGCTCCCACTCACTTTCTTGTAAATCTGAGGCTTCTCCAAAAGTCTCATATAAAACCAAATGCTTTGATCACACTATCAAAGCGTTTATTCCAACTCCGAGAGGCTTGCACCAGTCCATAAATGGAGCGTTGGAGCTTGCACACTTTGTTAGCTCCTTTGGATCGATAAAACCTTCGGTTGCATCATATACAACTCTTCTTCCGTAAATCCATTCAGAATGCAGTCTTTACATCCATTTGCCAAATTTCATAATCATAAAATGCGGCAATTGCTAACATGATTCGGACAGACTTAAGCATCGCTACGGGTGAGAAGGTCTCATCGTAGTCAACCCCTTGAACTTGTCGAAAACCTTTTGCAACAAGTCGAGCTTTGTAGACAGAAATATTACCGTCAGCGTCAGTCTTCTTCTTGAAAATCCATTTATTCTCTATTGCTTGCCGACCATCGGGCAAGTCAATCAAAGTCCATACTTTGTTATCATACATGGATCCCATCTCAGATTTCATGGCTTCAAGCCATTTTGCGGAATCTGGGCTCACCATCGCTTCTTCATAGTTCGTAGGTTCATCATGATCTAGTAGCATGACTTCCGAATAGGATTACCGTACCACTGGTGCGGATCTTACTCTGTTTGACCTCGTGGTTACGTATTAACTTGATCGAAGTTCTATGATCATCATCATCAACTTCCTCACTAGTTGGTTTTGGCGTCCACGAAACCGGTTCTGTGATGTATTATTTTCCAACAAGGAGTAGGTACGATTACCTCATCAAGTTCTACTTTCCTCCCACTCACTTCTTTCGAGAGAAACTCCTTCTCTAGAAAGGATCCATTCTTAGCAACGAATGTTTTGCCTTCGGATCTGTGATAGAAGGTGTACCCAACTATCTCCTTTGGGTATCCTATGAAGACACATTTCTCCGATTTGGGTTCGAGCTTATCAGGTTGAAGTTTTTTCACATAAGCATCGCAACCCCAAACTTTAAGAAACGACAACTTTGGTTTCTTGCCAAACCATAGTTCATAAGGTGTCGTCTCAACGGATTTTGACGGTGCCCTATTTAACGTGAATGTGGCTGTCTCTAGAGCATAACCCCAAAATGATAGCGGTAAATCTGTAAGAGACATCATAGACCGCACCATATCAAGTAAAGTACGATTACGACGTTCGGACACACCATTACGCTGTGGTGTTTTGGGTGGCGTGAGTTGCGAAACTATTCCACATTGTTTTAAGTGTAGACCAAACTCGTAACTCAAATATTCTCCTCCACGATCAGATTGTAGAAACTTTATTTTCTTGTTACGATGATTTTCAACTTCACTCTGAAATTCTTTGAACTTTTCAAATGTTTCAGACTTATGCTTCATTAAGTAGATATACCCATATCTGCTTAAATCATCTGTGAAGGTGAGAAAATAACGATATCCGCCACGAGCCTCAACATTCATTGGACCACATACATCTATATGTATGATTTCCAACAAATCTGTTGCTCTCTCCATAGTACGGAGAAGCGGGTTTTAGTCATCTTGCCCATGAGGCACGGTTCATAAGTACCAAGTGATTCATAATCAAGTGGCTCCAAAAGTCCATCAAGTATGGAGTTTCTTCATGCGCTTTACACCGATATGACCCAAGCGGCGAGTGCCACAAATAAGTTGCACTATCATTATCAACTCTGCATCTTTTGGTTTCAACACTATGAATATGTGT
This sequence comes from Aegilops speltoides, assembly GCA_021437245.1. Taxonomy (NCBI): domain Eukaryota; kingdom Viridiplantae; phylum Streptophyta; class Magnoliopsida; order Poales; family Poaceae; genus Aegilops; species Aegilops speltoides. Next base: position 19,489 of record JAHHZJ010002382.1, read on the forward strand.
ATCACTACTATCGAGATTCATCAAAATAGACCACTCTTCAAGGGTGCATGACCATAAAAGATATTACTCATATAAATAGAACAACCATTATTCTCGATTTAAATGAATAACCGTCTCGCATCAAACAAGATCCAGATATAATGTTCATGCTCAACGCTGGCACCAAATAACAATTATTTAGGTCTAATACTAATCCGAAGGTAGATGTAGAGGTAGCGTGCCGACCGCGATCACATCGACTTTGGAACCATTCCCACGCGCATCGTCACCTCGTCCTTTGCCGTGTTAAGCAATCCGTAGTCCTGTTTGAGTTGCAAATATTAGCAACAAAACCAATATCAAATACCCAGGTGCTACTGCGAGCTCTAGTAAGGTACACATCAATAACATGTATATCACATATACCTTTGTTCACCTTGCCATCCTTCTTATCCGCCAAATACTTGGGGCAGTTCCGCTTCCAGTGACCAGTCTGCTTGCAGTAGAAGCACTCAGTTTCAGGCTTTGGTCTAGACTTGGGTTTGTTCTCTTGAGCAGCAACTTGCTTGTTGTTCTTCTTGAAGTTCCCCTTCTTCTTCCCTTTGCCCTTTTTCTTGAAACTAGTGGTTTTGTTAACCATCAACACTTGATGCTCCTTCTTGATTTCTACCTCCGCAGCTTTTAGCATTGCGAAGAGCTCGGGAATCGTCTTATCCATCCCTTGCATATTATAGTTCATCACGAAGCTCTTGTAGTTTGGTGGAAGTGATTGGAGAATTCTGTCAATGACGCAATCATCCGGAAGAGTAACTCCAGTTGAATCAAGTGATTACAATACCCGGACATCTTGAGTATGTGCTCACCGATGAACTATTCTCCTCCATCTTGCAGTTGTAGAACTTATTGGAGACTTCATATCTCTCAATCCGGGCATTCTTCTGGAATATCAACTTCAACTCCTGAAACACCTCATATGCTCCATGACATTCAAAACGTCGTTGAAGTCCCGGTTCTAAGCCGTAAAGCATGGCACATTGAACTATCGAGTAGTCATCGACTTTGCTCGCCAGACGTTCTTAACGTTGTCGGTTGCATCAGCAGCGAGGCACTGGCACCCAGCGGTGCTTCGGGGCGTAATTTTTACGTGCAGCAATGAGGATAATCCTCAAGTTACGGACCCAGTCCGCGTAGTTGCTACCATCATCTTTCAACTTAGCTTTCTCAAGGAACGCATTAAAATTCAATGGAACAACAGCATGGGCCATCTATCTACAAACAACATAGACAAGCAAGATACTATCAGGTACTAAGTTCATGATAAATTTTAGTTCAATTAATCATATTACTTAAGAACTCCCACTTAGACAGACATCTCTCTAGTCATCTAAGTGATCACGTGATCCAAATCAACTAAACCATAACCGATCATCACGTGAGATGGAGTAGTTTTCAATGGTGAACATCTTATGTTGATCATATCTACTATATGATTCACGCTCGACCTTTCGGTCTCCGTGTTCGAGGCCATATCTGCATATGCTAGGCTCGTCAAGTATAACTGAGTATTCTGCGTGTGCAAAACTGGCTTGCACCCGTTGTAGATGGACGTGAGAGCTTATCACACCGATCATCACATGGTGTGCAGGCACGACGAACTTTGGCAGCGGTGCATACTCGGGAGAACACTACTTGATAATTTTAGTGAGAGATCATCTTAAAATGCTACCGTGAATCAAAGCAAGATAAGATGCATAAAAGATAAACATCACATGCAATCAATATAAGTGATATGATATGGCCATCATCTTCTTGTGCTTGTGATCTCCATCTCGAAGCACCATCATGATCACCATCGTCACCGGCGCGACACCTTGATCTCCATCGTAGCATCGTTGTCGTTTCGCCATCTATTGCTTCTCGACTATCGCTACCGCTTAGTGATAAAGTAAAGCAATTATGTATGCGTTGCATTTCATACAATAAGCGACAACCATATGGCTCCTCGCCGATTGCCGATAACCGGTTACAAAACATGATCATCTCATACAATAAAATATAGCATCATGTCTTGGCCATATCACATCACAACATGCCCTGCAAAAACAAGTTAGGCGTCCTCTACTTTGTTGTTGCAAATTTTACGTGGCTGCTACGGGCTTAAGCAAGAACCAATCTCACCACGCATCAAAACCACAGCGATAGTTTGTCAAGTTGTTGCTGTTTTAACCTTCGCAAGGACCGGACGTAGCCACACTCGGTTCAACTAAAGTTGGAGAAACCGACACCCGCTAGTCACTGTGTGCAAAGCACGGCGGTAAAACCAGTCTCGCGAAGCGTCTGGCGTAATGTCGGTTCGGGCGCTTCATCCAACAATACCGCCAACCAAAGTATGACATGTTGGTAAGCGATTATGACTTATATCGCCCACAACTCACTTGTGTTCTACTCGTGCATATAACATCAAACCAAAAAACCTAGGCTCGGATGCCCCTTTGTTAGGGAGCGTAGTAATTTCAAAAATTTCCTACGCACACGCAAGATCATGGTGATGCATAGCAACGAGAGGGAGAGTGTTGTCTACGTGCCCTCGTGAACCCAAGCGAAGCGTTGGCGCAAGCGTAGAGGAAGTAGTCGTCGTCCTCCCGGTCCAACCGATCCAAGCACCGTTACTCGGCACCTCCGAGTTCTTGACACGCGTACAGCTCGATGGCGCACCTCGATCTCCAATCCAGAGAGGCTCGAGGGGAGTTCCGTCAAGACGACGGCGTGGTGACGATCTTGATGTTCTCCTGTCGCAGGGCTTCGCCTAAGCACCGCTACAATATGACCGAGGTGTAATATCGTGGAGGGGGGCACCGCACACGGCTAAGGAACGATCTCATAGTCATAGGAACATGTATAAGTCATGAAGGAAGGATAGCAACATACTAAACGATCGTGTGCTAAGCTAACGGAATGGGTCATGTCAATCAGATCATTCAAGTAATGATGTGACCTTGTTAATCAAATAACAACTCCTTGTTCATGGTTAGGAAACACAACCATCTTTGATTAACAAGCTAGTCAAGTAGAGGCATACTAGTGACATACTGTTTGTCTATATATTCACACATGTATTATGTTTCCGGTTAATACAATTCTAGCATGAATAATAAACATTTATCATGATATGAGGAAATAAATAATAACTTTATTATTGCCTCTAGGGAATATTTCTTTCACAAGTACCTTTGGAGACACCTGTAGAGCACCTTTATAATCACCCAGTTACGTTGTGACGTTTGGTAGCACACAAAGTGTTCCTCCGGTAAACGGGAGTTGCATAATCTCATAGTCATAGGAACATGTATAAGTCATGAAGGAAGCAATAGCAACATACTAAACGATCGTGTGCTAAGCTAACGGAATGGGTCATGTCAATCAGATCATTCAACTAATGATGTGACCTTGTTAATCAAATAACAACTCCTTGTTCATGGTTAGGAAACACAACCATCTTTGATTAACAAGCTAGTCAAGTAGAGGCATACTAGTGACATACTGTTTGTCTATATATTCACACATGTATTATGTTTCCGGTTAATACAATTCTAGCATGAATAATAAACATTTATCATGATATGAGGAAATAAATAATAACTTTATTATTGCCTCTAGGGCATATTTCCTTCACTATAACATATCAGGGATAGATATGATGATCCTTGAGGTATTCGCGACGTTTGACACCGCGAAAGGAAATCAAGAAAGAGCATCAATTGTTGATGGTTGGTGAAACCACTAGTTTCAAGAAGGGCAAGGGCAAGAAGGGATACTTCATGAAACGGCAAATCAGCTGCTGCTCTAGTGAAGAAACCCAAGGTTGAACCCAAACCCGAGACTAAGTGCTTCTGTAATAAGGGGAACAACCACTAGAGCAGAATTACCCTAGATGCTTGGTAGATGAGAAGGCTGGCAAGGTCGATAGAAGTATATTGGATATACATTATGTTAATGTGTACTTTACTAGTAATCCTAGTAGCACCAGGGTATTAAGATACTGGTTCGGTTGCTAAGTGTTAGTAACTCGAAATAAAAGAGCTACGGAATAAACCGAGACTAGCTAAAGGTGAGGTGACGATATGTGTTGGAAGTGTTTCCAAGTTTGATGTGATCAAACATCGCACGCTCCCTCTACCATCAAGATTAGTATTAAACCTGAATAATTGTCATTTGGTGTTTGCGCTGAGCATAGACATGATTGGATTATGTCTATCGCAATACGGTTATTCATTTAAGGAGAATAATGGTTACTCTATTTATTTGAATAATACCTTCAATGGTCTTGCACCTAAAGGAATGGTTTATTGAATCTCGATCGTAGTGATACACATTTTCATGCCAAAAGATATAAGATAGTAATGATAGTACCACTTACTTGTGGCACTGCCATGTAAGTCATATTGGTATAAAACGCATGATGAAGCTCCATGTTGATGGATCTTTGGACTCACTCATTTTTGAAAAGATTGAGACATGTGAACCATGTCCATTGGTATATACGCATAAAGAAACTCCATGCAGATGGATCGTTTGGACTCACTTGATTTTGAATCACTTGAGATATGCAAATCATACCACGTGGGCAAGATGTTGAAAAGCCTCGTCAAAGAAGATGGAACAAAATAGCAACTTGTTGGAAGTAACACATTTTGATGTGTGCAGTCCAATGAGTCTTTGAGGCACTTGATGGATATCATTATGTTCTTACTTCACGGATGATTTGAGTAGATCTGAGTATATTTACTTGATGAAGCATAAGTCTGAATTATTGAATGGTTCAAGTAATTTCAGAGTGAAGTTGAAGATCGTCGTGACAAGAGGATAAAATGTCAATGATATGATCATAGAGATGAGTATCTGAGTTATGAGTTTGGTATGCAATTGAGACATTGTGGAATTCATTTCACAACTAATACCGCCTGGAACACCATGGTGTGATGGTGTGTCCAAACATCATAGTTGCACCCTATTGGATATGGTGCGTACCATGATGTCTCTTATCGAATTACCATTATTGTTCATGGGTTAGGCATTAGAGACAACCGCACTCACTTTAATAGGGTACCACGTAATTCCGTTGAGACGACACCGTTTGAACTATGGTTTGGAGAAACCTAAGTTGTCGTTTCTTAAAAGTTTGGGGCTGCGACGCTTATGTGAAAAAGGTTTCAGGTTGATAAGCTCGAACCCAAAGCGGACAAAATGCATCTTCATAGGACACCCAAAACAGTTGGGTATACCTCCTAATTCAGATTCGAAAGCAATAGGGATTGTTTCTTGAATCGGGTCCTTTCTCGAGAAAAGTTTGTCTCGGAAAGTTGAGTGGGAGCATGGTGGAGACTTGATGAGGTTATTGAACCGTCACTTCAACTAGTGTGTAGCAGGGCACAGGAAGTTGTTCCTGTGGCGCCTACACCAATTGAAGTAGAAGCTTGTGATAGTGATCATGAAGTTTCGGATCAAGTCACTACCGTACCTCGTAGGGTGACAAGGATGCGTACTACTTCAGAGTGGTACAGTAATCCTGTCTTGAAGGTCATGTTGCTAGACAACAATGAACCTACGAACTATGGAGAAGCAATGGTGGGCCCATATTCCAACAAATGGTTAGAAGCCATGAAATCCGAGATAGGATCCATGTATCAGAACAAAGGTTGAACTTTGGTGGACTTGCCCGATGATCGGCAAGCCATTGAGATAAATGGATCTTTAAGAAGAAGACGGACATGGACGGTGATGTCACCGTCCATGAAGCTCGACTTGTGGCGAAGAGTTCTTCACAAGTTCAAGGAGTTGACTACGATGAGATTTTCTCATCCGTAGCGACACTTAAGTCCATCGGAATCATGTTAGCATTAGCTGCATTTATGAAATCAGGCAGATGGATGTCAAAACGAGTTTGCTTACCAGTTTTTGTAAAGGAAAGGTTGTATGTGATACAATCAGAAAGGTTTTGTCGATCCTAAGGATGCTAAAAGGTATGCTAGCTCCAGTGATCCTTCCATGGACTGGAATAAGCATCTCGGAGTTGGAGTATGCACTTTGATAAGATGATCAAAGATTTTGGGTTTATGCAAAGTTTATGAGAAACTTGTATCTCCAAAGAAGTGAGTGGGAGCACTATAGAATTTCTGATGAGTATATGTTGTTGACATATTGTTGATCAGAAATGATGTAGAATTTCTGGAAAGTATATAGGGTTATTTGAAAGGTGTTTTTCAATAGAAAACCTGGATTAAGCTACTTGAACATTGAGCATCAAGATCTATGAGGATAGATCAAAAACGCTAAATGGTACTTTCAAATGAGCACGTACCTTGACATGATCTTGAAGGTGTTCAAGATGGATCAGTCAAAGAAGGAGTTCTTGCCTGAGTTGTAAGGTATGAAGTTAAGACTTAAAGCTCGACCATGGCAGAAGAAAGAGGAAGGACGAAGGTCGTCCCCTATGCTTTTGTCATAGTCTCTATACGGTATGCCATGCTGAGTACCGCACCTGATGTGTGCCTTGCCATATGTCTGGCAAGAGGGTACAAAGGTGATCAAGGAGTGGATCACCAGATAGCGGTCAAAATTATCCTTAGAGGAAATAGGATATGTTTCTCGATTATGGAGGTGATAAAGAGTTCGACGTAAAGATTTGCGTCGATGCAAACTTAACACCTATCCGGATAGCTCTGAGTAGAGAAGTCGGATACGTATAGTGGAACAACCATTTGGAATAGCTCCAAGTAGAGCGTGGAAGCAACATTTACAATATGACCTAGAGATTTGCGAAGTACATACGGATCTGAATGTTGCAGACCCGTTGACTAAAACCTCTCTCAAGCAAAACATGATCAAACCCCAGAACTCATTGAGTCTTAATCACATGATGATGTGAACTAGTAAACTCTTTGGATGTTGGTCACATGGCGATGTGACCTGTGAGTGTTAATCACATGGCGATATGAACTAGATTATTGACTCTAGTGCAAGTGGGAGACTGTTGGAAATATGCCCTAGAGGCAATAATAAATTAGTTATTATTATATTTCCTTGTTCATGATAATCGTTTATTATCCATGCTATAATTGTATTGATAGGAAACTCAGATACATGTGTGGGTACATAGACAACACCATGTCCCTAGTAAGCCTCTAGTTGACTAGCTCGTTAATCAATAGATGGTTACGGTTTCGACCATGGACATTGGATGTCGTTGATAACGGGTCACATCATTAGGAGAATGATGTGATGGACAAGACCCAATCCTAAGCCTAGCACAAAGATCGTAGTTAAATGCGCTAAAGCTTTTCTAATGTCAAGTATCATTTCCTTAGACCATGAGATTGTGCAACTCCACGATACCGTAGGAATGCTTTGGGTGTACCAAAGCGTCACAACGAATCGGGTGGCTATAAAGGTGCACTACAGGTATCTCCGAAAGTGTCTGTTGGGTTGGCATGAATTGAGACTGGGATGTGTCACTCCGTGTGACGGAGAGGTATCTCTGGGCCCACTCGGTAGGACATCATCATAATGTGCACAATGTGACCAAGGGGTTGATACGGGATGATGTGTTACAGAACGAGTAAAGAGACTTGCCGGTAACGAGATGGAACAAGGTATCGGGATACCGACGATCAAATCTCGGGCAAGTACAATACCGCTAGACAAAGGGAATTGTATACGAGATCGATTGAGTCCTTGACATCGTGGTTCATCCGATGAGATCATCGTGGAACATGTGGGAGCCAACATGGGTATCCAGATCCCGCTGTTGGTTATTGACCGGAGAACGTCTCGGTCATGTCTACATGTCTCCCGAACCCGTAGGGTCTTCACACTTAAGGTTCGATGACGCTAGGGTTATAAAGGAAGTTTGTATGTGGTTACGAATGTTGTTGAGTCCGGATGAGATCCCGGACGTCACGAGGAGTTCTGAATGGTCCGGAGGTAAAGATTTATATATAGAAAGTTGTTGTTCGGGTTCCGGAAAAGTTCAGTTTTTCGGTATTGTACCGGAAGCTTCGGAAGGTTGGGAGGATTCCGGAGGTGTCCGGAGGTCCGGAAATTGTTCCACCACGTCCAATACAGTAGCATGGGCTGTAAGGGGGCGCCCTAGCCTTAATGGGCCAGGGGCACCAGCCCCCCCAAGGCCCATGCGCATGGGAAGGGGGAAACCCTAAGGGGGAGGGCCTCCACTTGACTTGGGAGGCACTCCTCCCCCCTTGGCTGCCGCCCCCAACCTAGATGGGATCTAGGGGGGCCGGCCCCCTCTTCCCCCCACCTATAAATAGTGGAGGGGTGGGAGGGCAGCCGCACCCCAAGTTCTGGCGCAGCCCTCCCCCTCTCCCAAGTACTCCTCTTCTCCCGCGGTGCTTGGCGAAGCCCTGCAGGATTGCCACGCTTCTCCACCACCACCACGCTGTCGTGCTGCTGCTGGATGGAGTCTTCCTCAACCTCTCCCTCTCTCCTTGCTGGATCAAGGCATGGGAGATGTCACCGGGCTGTACGTGTGTTGAACGCGGAGGTGCCGTCCGTTCGGCACTAGGATCTCCGCTGATTTGGATCACGACGAGTACGACTCCTTCAACCCCGTTCTCTTGAACGCTTCCGCTTAGCAATCTACAAGGATATGTAGATGCACTCTCCTTCCCTAGTTGCTGGTTTCTCCATAGATAGATCTTGGTGACACGTAGAAATTTTTTGAATTTCTGCTACGTTCCCCAACACTCGGTCCCCTCCCTTTTCTTTTGTCCAAAACAAATCTCGTGATTTCGCACCACATGTATCAACAACAGCTCTGCACCGCTGCTCCGCCTCGGTCAGTCACCTAGTACACCTCATGGCTACAAAAGGGCCTAGCCCATGAAGCATGCACCAGCGAGCCCCCACCTAGGCCACCATGTCACGCCCTAGGCTGATGCCCACGAGCCGCCTTGTTCTTCTGTGACCGCACGATTTCGCCGAGAGCTGCATCCTGCTGCTAAAGCCGATGTAACCTTTGCTGCTGCCGAGATTGCCAGATCGAACTAATCCGACGCCGAATCAGCCTATCAAAATCCCACGCCGACAGTTTCCGCATGAACGACTCCTCCGACTGCTAAGAACAAAGCATCTCGCCGCACCATCGACTTTTCCAATCGGTGCACCCGACCATCGATATGAATTCATCCGCTCCGCTCCTTCCTCCTCTAGATCAAACATCCGCAGCCTCCGAACAACCTAGCTCATGATACCACTTGTTAGAGCACCTTTATAATCACCTAGTTATGTTGTGACGTTTGGTAGCACACAAAGTGTTCCTCCGGTGTTCGGGAGTTGCATAATCTCATAGTCATTGGAACATGTATAAGTCATGAAGAAAGCAATAGCAACATACTAAACGATCAAGTGCTAAGCTAACGGAATAGTTCAAGTCAATCACATCATTCTCTAATGATGTGATCCCATTAATCGAATGACAACTCATTTCTATGGCTAGGAAACTTAACCATCTTTGAATCAACGAATAAGTCCGAGGCATACCGTTGATCATCCGGGGACCAAGCAATCACACGAGCACGACACCGAGATTTGTTAACGAGGTTCACCGATATGGCTACATCCCCGGGGCTTCACTATGGGCGCTCCTCCACATGATACCGCTACAATACCGCACCCGATCGCCCTGGACACCGGCACATGCCGCCGGCTTTCCCTGCGTTCCGGTGCTATTATGTTGGCATAGGTTACATCGTCTGTCTACCCCTACTATATAAGAGAGGCCTAGGATACAAGTGTCCTATTAGAACACGACTCCATATCCTATCTAAACACAATACTACTCAGAGTCCAACTGTAACCTACCTTGTACACAATATTCGACACAACTCTAACACACAAGGGTTGGTGTGTGGGCATTTGCCATCTCATCCACACGCTTGTCTCATCTCCCACACCCAAGTTGCCACGTGCCATGTGTTTTGCAGTGTACATGGCAACTGCCCTAGTGTGCTTTATAAGCAGGTGGCAACTCTCTCTCTTTTTTACCCGAACATGTCAGTTGCTATGTATTTTGCAGGGTGCACGGCAACTGCCCTAGTGTAGTTGTAAGCAAATGGCAACTCTCTCTTTTTTACCCGAACATGTTGTTTTGCCATGTCTTTTTGTAGTGCTACACGGCTACTGCCTAGTGTTAGTAGGTGGCAACTCCTAAGGTTTTCAAATCATGGCAACTGTAGTAAACCAGACCATACATGGCAACTGCCTAGTGTTAGTAGGTGGCAAACCCCTAAAGTTTTCAAATCATGGCAACTATAGTAAACCAGACCATACATGGCAACAGCCGCAGTTGCCCAAAAATGGCATCTGGAACTTTCGACATGCGATGGCAACTGCAGTTGAGCAACCATGGCAATTGTAATTGTCCGACATGACAACCGTAGTTCAGCGACATGGCAACTGCAGTTAATGAACATGGACGAGGGTCTAGACCATGGCAACTGCGGGCGCGCGGTGACTGTCATGCGGGGCGTGCGGGACCACGAGGTACGAGACCTGACGTACTGGGTGTGTGGGTGTTATCTATTTCGCCCACACGCACGCGTGTGAGAGGATCGGGAGGAAACAAAAAAGGTGTGTGGGCATTACTTGTTTTGCCCACACGTAGGTGTGTGAGCTGTTCCTCTTATACACCACATAAAATATGTGGGCAGTCCTAAAGAAATCAACCTAAAACCATACGCAATGCATGTGATGGGTTTTTAAGGAGTGTCCTCGTCGAACTTTAAAAAGAAGGGAATTTCCTCGTGGACACGTGGCAGTGTGCGGCTTTGAGCCGGTCCGTTCACGTCACCCCTTCTAGTTCTAGCCTTCTAGGCGACCATCTGCGCTCCCCCTCCGCCCCGCCGTCGGCCGTCAGCTGTCTGCCGCTTCCCTTCCCTTCAGGTTCAGGTTCAGGTATGGATCTTTTCGTCGGAACCAAATATATGCTCCATGCCCCTTCCTTGCTCCTCCCGATGAATACGCTGGTAACCCTAGCTAGTTGTTCCGCTTTGCAACCATCGGATCCCAAATCCCCAATCAGAAGCTGCAGAATAGCATTACAAAAATCATCAACCGTAATCCACAATAACTAATCTTTGGATATCACAGCTTCTGATCATCCCGCCAGGTCGCAAATCAAGGAACAAGATGCAGTGCGAGACAGGCGCACGCTCCAACAGAAAACGGGAATTTCCGACAGACGATGGAGGTGAGAACCATTGTTTTCCAAAAATAAATTGCCACTCCTTCCTTTTTTTCCCTGCACAGCTTTATATATAACCACACTGGTGTTTGTGTTGTACGTACAATGGTCCCTGAGCTGGACCAGGAGATTTGCATCTGGATCAACTCCGTATTTCCAACCCAAGTGAAGGAGTCTGGACCGTGCTCAGCGAACAAGTCGCCGCGATCTGGGATCAGAGTCTCGTGTCGATCACTTCGTTCGATGAGGGTGAGCGCGATTTGCTACTTACCTTTGCTTGCTTAGTTGCTTTTACATACATCATGATTGCAAATTTTAAGGATTACCTACTTGTGTTTGTGCAGGTGGTTCCACACATTTTGCATGCACAGGCATAGTTATTGGCTACACTAAAACGACAGCAAATCTTTTGGCTTCATTAAACTTGTTTAGGTCTAGTGATGGTCACAGAGAGATCACTGAAAAAATGGAGGTTGGTACCGTGAGATTTTCCAGACAACCCCTTGCTTGCTCATTTCAGATTAAGGGCAATAATCGTTCTGCTAACCGTTATGTATGTATATATGTTTGTTGATGGCTCGCTGCTTCATCGTCGTATTGCAGACTAAAGTGCGCCTTCCGAATAATAATGTTGTCAATGGATATTTGCTATTCCATGATTTAAGACACAATCTTGCTGTTGTCCGTGCCTGGCCAAAAGGTGGTGGCCTTCGTACACCGTGTCTAGATCATCAGCAGCAGCTTGAGCCTCACAGTCAAGTAGTTGCTGTCCGGCGCTGCTTCAGCTCCGGAAAGTTGTGTTGAAATGTGAGATGGGCCTATGCGCTTCTTTTTGCCGGTCAGGAACGGAGTCTTTGACAGGTAGGGCCACGATCTGAGACGTCGGATCGTGGGCTACTGACTTGGACGTGGGTTCAACCCACGTCTCTCCACGCGCGGCCGCACATATATATGTGGGGCGCTGCCAACCCTAGCCGCCGCGAAAAACAGAACGCATCTCCGCCTCCACGCCCACGTTGTTCCTCCGCTGCTGCTGCCGCCGGCGACTCCATCCCGTTCACCGCGTACACGGTTGACGGGAGAGCAGGTCTCCGAAACTCCGTCTCTCTGGTTCCTGTACGGGAGAGAGGCGAATAGGTTTTTGGGAAGCGACTACGCGACTGCTCGCCTCCGATCCACTACTTCCTCTACGTCCGCGCCGTCTCCATCATCACCATGTCAAGCGACGCCGACGCGTGCCGCCGAGAAGACCGAGGCCGACAAGAAGGCTGCCGAGGACGCTTCTGCTGCTGCTGTCACCGCAGCAGCGGCTTCTGCATGGCCTATTGGAGGGTATACTGCGTTTATCCCTCTCCTGATAATTTCTGTATTAGCAGTGCTAGCATCATGTGTAGATCTGTCTACTATTTGCGTAGTACGTGCTTGTTTAGATCAGTACCAATATGTTCCTAGTTCTGTCAATGCCATGCTAGTTGTCTACTTATGGATTAAATTAGTCGAAAAATTGCCTATTTTCTCAGCAATCCAAAAACCTATTATGTGTAGGAATTTTTCGGCAAGTGGCTTAGCCGCTGCACTGAAGCCGGATAAGTTTACCGGTACGCATTTTAAGCGTTGGCAGACAAATACCACTTTATGGCTCACGGCTATGAACGTGTTACGGTAGCCGTGTGTCCACGGGAACGATTGCTCCTGAACAGGAGAAGGCGTTCAGGGAGGCAACCACTGTGTTTATCGGAGCTGTTCTTACCGTGATCGGAGATAAACTGGTCGACGCATATTTACATGTGCATGTCGCCAAGGACTTGTGGGAGGCGCTCGAATCTAAGTTCGGGGCCGCCGATGCAGGGAGCGAGATGTATATTATAGAGCAGTTCCACGATTACAAGATGGTTGAGAACCGTCTGTACTGGAGCAGGCTCACGAGATAATATGCATTGTTAAGGAGCTTGAGCTTCTGAAGTGCGAGTTACCGAGCAAGTTTGTCGTGGGCTCCATAATCGCTAAGCTCCCCAATTCCTGGAGGAACTTTGCCACCACTCTGAAACATCAGAGGCGTGAATTCTCTGTGGAGGATGTCATTGGCCATCTGGGTGTTGAGCAGAATTCGAGGGCAAAGGACTCGCGACGGGAAAAGGGTCGAAGGGACTTCGCCGCCAACATGGTGAACCGGAGGAACTTCAACTCCCACAAGTTCAAGGGAAAGAACGGTGTCCAACAGAATACCGACTTCAAGAAGAAGGGTAAGAAGACCTTCAAGAAGAACACGAAGGATGAGGGCTGCTTTACTTGTGGTTCGACTGAACATTGGGCCAACAAGTGCCCAAACAAGTTTAAGAAGTCAGGACATGACTCCAAGTCAGTCAACATGATTGTGGGCAACAATGAGAATGGTGCATCTGGGTACGGTAATTTATTTACTGTTTTTTCAGTGTTTCAGCCTACCGATTGGTGGGTGGATACAGTCTGAGTGTTCATGTGTGTGCTGACATTTCATTGTTCTCTTCTTACAGGTCACAGACCACGGGTCCGTATTGATGGGGAATGGCGCGAGTGCTTCTGTTCATGGTGTTGGCACGGTCGATCTGAAGTTTACTTCGGGAAGGATCGTGCGGTGAAACGTGCAGCATGTCCCCGCCATCAAGAAGAACCTCGTTAGTGGCTCCCTTCTATGTAGAGAAGGGTTTAAGTTGGTATTCGAGTCTAATAAATTAGTTGTTACTAAGTATGGACTATTTGTTGGAAAAGGTTATGAGAGCGGAGGATGTTCCGCCTTTCCTCGCAGATTTACGTAATAAAGTCGTGAACCATATTCATTCGAGTATTAATGAATCGAGGTTTGGCATTCACGTCTTTGTCACATAAGTTTCGGTGTTATGACGCTGCTAGCTAAGTTGGATTTAATCCGAGTTTCACTTTAGCCAAAGGTTCTAAGTGCTGTCATGTGTGCAAGCTAAGCAACCTCGCTTGACCTCACAAGGCTGCGGAGGAGAGACACTTGACACCATTAGAACTCATACATTATGATCTTTGTGAGATGAACGGTGTATTGACTAAAGGTGGAAAGAAATACTTCATGACATTGATAGATGATTCCACTAGATATTGCTATGTGTATCTGTTAAATACTAAAGACGAGGCTCTACACTACTTTAAAATCTATAAGGCAGAAGTTGAGAATCAACTTGAAAAGAAAATTAAACGATTCCGTTCAGATCGTGGTGGAAGTACTTCTCGAGTGAGTTTGATTCTTTCATGCGGAACACGGCATTATTCATGAGAGGACGCCTCCTATTCACCCCAGTCAAGCGGGGTTGCCGAGCGGAAAAACCGTACTCTAAGTGATCCGTTAACGCCATGTTAGATCGTCGGGTTTATCCAAGGCATGGTGGGGAGGCTATATTGACGGCATGTCATGTCCTGAATAAAGTTCGATGAAGGATAATGAGATCACTCCATATGAGAGATGGGCAAAGAGAAGGACAACACTCGTGCTTGCGTGCATTTGGGGCTGTTTGGCGAAAGTCAGCGTGCGATCCCCAAAAAGCGTAAGCTTGGACCCAAGGCGTGGATTGCGTGAATTTGGGCTACGCTAAGAACAGCGTTGGCTATAGATTTCTAGTAGTGAAATCTGAGTTACCTGACCAGAAGGTCGGTACAATCATAGAGTCTAAGGATGCTACATTCTTTGAGGATATTTTTCCTATGAGAGATATGGAAAGCACTTCTAGACAGGAACCTGAGGAGACTCCTGAGCCTGCCATTCCTATGGAATAATATGAACGAACACATGATGAAAATCCTGAGGAGGATGACGAGGAAACCCGTGGTAGGGGCAAGAGACAAAGGACTGCAAAGACCTTTGGTGATGATTTCTTCGTGTACCTCGTGGATGATACTCCCACTTCTATTTTAGAAGCGTATGCCTCTCCAGAAGCTGATTACTGGAAAGATGCGGTCCGTAGCGAGATGGATTCCATCATGGCTAACGGGACATGGGAGATCACTGAGCGTCCCTATGGTTGCAAACCATTGGGATGTAAGTGGGTGTTCAAGAAAAAGCTTAGGCCCGATGGTACGATTGAAAAGTACAAGGCTAGGCTTGTGGCCAAGGGCTATGACCAGAAAGAAGAGGAAGATTTCTTTGATACTTATTCACCTGTGGCTAGACTGACCACCATTCGAGTATTACTCTCGTTGGCGGCCTCACATGGTCTTCTCGTCCATCAAATGGATGTTAAGACGGCTTTTATGAATGGAGAGCTAAATGAGGAAATCTACATGCAACAGCCAGATGGCTTTGTGATAGATGGTCAGGAAAGAAAGGTGTGTAGGTTGCTGAAATCTTTATATGGCCTGAAGCAAGCACCTAAGCAATGGCATGATAAGTTTAATACAACTCTGACATCTATTGGCTTCGTTGTTAATGAAGCTGACAAATGTGTATACTATCGCCATGGTGGGGGCGAAGGAGTTATCTTGTGCATGTATGTTGATGACATCGATATTCGAACAAACCTCAAAGTCATTGAGGAGGTCAAATCGTTTCGTCTCGTAACTTTGAGATGAAGGACCTTGGTGTGGCTGATGTTATCTTGAACATCAAGCTCGAGAGATAATGAGGTGGGATCACATACGCAATCCCATTATGTTGAGAAGGTGTTGAGTCGCTTTGGATATTCGGACTGCACACCATCTCAAACACCATATGATCCTAGCGTGTTGATTCGAAAGTCCAAAGGCATGGCTAAAGATCAATTGAGATATTCTCAAATCATTGGTTCATCGATGTACCTAGCGAGCATTAACGAGGTTCGACATCGCGTTTGCTGTGAGCAAACCGAGGCGGTTTGTTTCAAACCGGGTGATGTACATTGGCATCTTTGTTGAAAGAGTTATGCGCTATCTGAAAGGTACTATGAATCATGGACTTCACTATACCGAAACCCGTCGAGACTTGAAGGGTATAGTGATGCTAATTGGATCTCGATCTTGATGAGATGAAGGCCACAACGGGTATATGTTTACTCTTGGAGGTGGCGCTGTTTCTGGAAGTCTTGCAAGCAAACGATCTTAACGAGATCGACAATGGAAGCAGAATTAACAGCATTAGACACTTCGGTGTTGAAGCGGGATGGCTTGAGATCTTTTGATGGACTTGCCATTGGTTGATAAACCGGTTCGGGTATCCTTATGAACTGTGATAATCGATGTCATCACCAAGGTGAAGAGTTCAAAGGACAATATGAAGTCCAACAAACACATAAGAATGAGATTAAAAGCTGTCGAAAATTAAGAAACTCCGGAGTGATAGCGCTGTACTATGTCCATACGGCTAAGAATCGCGAGATCCTTTTCTGAAAGGGCTATCACGTGTAGTGATAGATAGTGCATCGAGGAGATGGGTATGAGACCCACATGAGTTGCCATGGTGGTAACCCAACCTATGTGATCGGAGATCCCGTGAAGTAGGACACAGGAAAACAAGCCGGTGGTGAACCGAGGAGAGTAACTTTACTAACCCACTCCGTTGGAGATGCAATACTCTCGAAAGCTGTATGGAAGGATGACTCTTGTCTTAATGTGTTCCAAGGCTTATATGTATAAGCAAGATGCTATCCTACAGAGCGATCTTTGGAGGAACACACCTATGTGAGCCAGACTGCTAGTCACGGTCTATGAGATTGGGGTGATCTCTAGTAAGCTCATGAATAGGCTAGGAGTGTGACTTATATGCTCCACCTGAGGGGTCAGCCTTCGGCAGCCCAGTACTAGTAAGACATGTGGTGAAACTTCTTTACGCCTAAACCGACAATTCAAGGCATAGTCCATTGTTCGGTTGTGAAGGAGTGTAGCTACTTGCTCTAGGTGACGCTCAACCTTACTGGTCTTCTTTGAAACACTAGTATATCAAAACAGCGTTTGGAACAAAGGACAAAGTGGGCCCCTGAGATCTGGTGGGGGATTGTTGAAATGTGAGATGGGCCTAGAGCCCATATGACAATTTCAGATTTGATCTCTAAGGGCCCATGTAGGTGGCATGACAAGGTGGTGGGAAGTTTAGTCCCACCATGCTAGTGGAAGAGAAGTTGGAGTGGTTTATAAGGGTGGCTCTTCTACATGCTATTGGAGCTTGAGAAGAGAAGAGGCCCTCGCGCGCTCCTCCTCCTCCGCTTGCCTCGCCACGCCACGCCTCGTCACGACGCGCCGCGGGTTGCGGGATTGAGCCGAGCCGAGCTCACTCCTATGCGCTTCTTTTGCGGTCGAGGCGGAGTCTTTGACAGTAGGGCCACGATCCGAGGCGTCGGATCGTGGGCTACCGACTTGGACGTGGGTTCAACCCACGTCTCTCCTGTGCCGCCGCACATATATATGTGGGCGCTGCCAACCCTAGCCGCCGAAAAACAGAACGCATCTCCGCCTCCACGCCCACGTTGTTCCTCGCTGCTGCTGCCGCCGGCGCTCCATCCGTTCACGCGTACACGGTTGGCGGAGAGCAGGTCTCGAAACTCCGTCTCTCTGGTTCTGTCACGGAGAGAGGCGAATAGGTTTTGGGAAGCGACTACGCGATTGCCGCCTCCGATCCACTACTTCCTCTCGTCCGCGCCGTCTCCATCATCACCATGTCAGCGGCGCCGAGCGTGCCGCCGCCGAGAAGACCGAGGCCGACAAGAAGGCCGCCGAGGACGCTTCGCTGCTGTTGTCACGCAGCAGCAAGCCGTGATGGCCTATTGGAGGGTATCTGCGTTTATCCCTCTCGATAATTTCTGTATTAGCAGTGCTAGCATCATGTGTAGATCTGTCTACTATTTGCGTAGTACGTGCTTGTTTAGATCAGTACCAATATGTTCCTAGTTCTGTCAATGCCATGCTAGTTGTCTACTTATGGATTAAATTAGTCGAAAAATTGCCTATTTTCTCAGCAATCCAAAAACCTATTATGTGTAGGAATTTTTCGACAAGTGGCTTAGCCGCTGACCGAAGCCGGATAAGTTTACGATGCACGCATTTTAAGCGTTGGCAGACAAATACCACTTTATGGCTCACGGCTATGGACGTGTTCTGGGTAGCCGATGTGTCCACGGGAACGATTGCTCCTGAACAGGAGAAGGCGTTCAGGAAGGCAACCACTGTGTTTATCGGAGCTGTTCTTACCGTGATCGGAGATAAACTGGTCGACGCATATTTACATGTGCATGTCTCCAAGGACTTGTGGGAGGCGCTCGAATCTAAGTTCGGGGCCGCCGATGCAGGGAGCGAGATGTATATTATAGAGCAGTTCCACGATTACAAGATGGTTGAGAACCGTCCTGTACTGGAGCAGGCTCACGAGATAATATGCATTGTTAAGGAGCTTGAGCTTCTGAAGTGCGAGTTACCAGGCAAGTTTGTCGCGGGCTGCATAATCGCTAAGCTCCCCAATTCCTGGAGGAACTTTGCCACCACTCTGAAACATCAGAGGCGTGAATTCTCTGTGGAGGATGTCATTGGCCATCTGGGTGTTGAGCAGAATTCGAGGGCAAAGGACTCGCACGGAAAAGGGGTCGAAGGGACTTCTGTCGCCAACATGGTGAACCAGAGGAACTTCAACTCCCACAAGTTCAAGGGAAAGAACGGTGTCCAACAGAATACCGACTTCAAGAAGAAGGGTAAGAAGACCTTCAAGAAGAACAAGAAGGATGAGGGCTGCTTTACTTGTGGTTCGACTGAACATTGGGCCAACAAGTGCCCAAACAAGTTTAAGAAGTCAGGACATGACTCCAAGTCTGTCAACATGATTGTGGGCAACAATGAGAATGGTGCATCTGGGTACGGTAATTTATTTACTGTTTTTTCAGTGTTTCACCTACCGATTGGTGGGTGGATACAGTGCAGTGTTCATGTGTGTCTTGACATTTCATTGTTCTCTTCTTACCAGGTCCTGCAGACCACGGGTCCGTATTGATGGGGAATGGCGCGAGTGCTTCTGTTCATGGTGTTGGCACGGTCGATCTGAAGTTTACTTGGGAAGGATCGTGCGCACCAAGAACGTGCAGCATGTCCCCGCCATCAAGAAGAACCTCGTTAGTGGCTCCCTTCTATGTAGAGAAGGGTTTAAGTTGGTATTCGAGTCTAATAAATTAGTTGTTACTAAGTATGGACTATTTGTTGGAAAAGGTTATGAGGCGGAGGATGTTCCGCCTTTCCTCGCAGATTTACGTAATAAAGTCGTGAACCATATTCATTCGAGTATTAATGAATCGAGGTTTGGCATTCACGTCTTTGTCACATAAGTTTCGTGTTATGACGCGGCTAGCTAAGTTGGATTTAATCCGAGTTTCACTTTAGCCAAAGGTTCTAAGTGCACATCATGTGTGCAAGCTAAGCAACCTCGCTTGACCTCACAAGGTCATGGAGGAGAGACACTTGGCACCATTAGAACTCATACATTCGATCTTTGTGAGATGAGCGGTGTATTGACTAAAGGTGGAAAGAAATACTTCATGACATTGATAGATGATTCCACTAGATATTGCTATGTGTATCTGTTAAATACTAAAGACGAGGCTCTACACTACTTTAAAATCTATAAGGCAGAAGTTGAGAATCAACTTGAAAAGAAAATTAAACGATTCCGTTCAGATCGTGGTGGAGAGTACTTCTCGAGTGAGTTTGATTCTTTCATGCGGAACACGGCATTATTCATGAGAGGGCGCCTCCTATTCACCCCAGTCAAACGGGGTTGCCGGCGAAAAACCGTACTCTAACCGATCCGTTAACGCCATGTTAGATCGTCGGGTTTATCCAAGGCATGGTGGGGAGGCTATATTGACGGCATGTCATGTCCTGAATAAAGTTCCGATGAAGGATAATGAGATCACTCCATATGAGAGATGGGCAAAGAGAAGGACAACACTCTCGTACTTGCGTACTTGGGGCTGTTTGGCGAAAGTCAACGTGCCGATCCCCAAAAAGCGTAAGCTTGGACCCAAGACTGTGGATTGCGTGAATTTGGGCTACGCTAAGAACAGCGTTGGCTATAGATTTCTAGTAGTGAAATCTGAGTTACCGACCGAAGGTCGGTACAATCATAGAGTCTAAGGATGCTGCATTCTTTGAGGATATTTTTCCTATGAGAGATATGCAAAGCACTTCTAGACAGGAATCGAGGAGACTCTGAGCCTGCCATTCCTATGGAATATTATGAGCGAACACATGATGAAAATCATGAGGAGGACGACGAGGAAACCCGTGGTAGGGGCAAGAGACAAAGGACTGCAAAGACCTTTGGTGATGATTTCTTCGTGTACCTCGTGGATGATACTCCCACTTCTATTTTAGAAGCGTATGCCTCTCCGAAGCTGATTCTTTGGAAAGATGCGGTCCGAAGCGAGATGGATTCCATCATGGCTAACGGGACATGGGAGATCATCGGCGTCCCTATGGTTGCAAACCATTGGGATGTAAGTGGGTGTTCAAGAAAAAGCTTAGGCCCGATGGTACGATTGAAAAGTACAAGGCTAGGCTTGTGGCCAAGGGCTATGACCAGAAAGAAGAGGAAGATTTCTTTGATACTTATTCACTGTGGCTAGGCCGACCACCATTCGAGTATTACTCTCGTTGGCGGCCTCACATGGTCTTCTCGTCCATCAAATGGATGTTAAGGCGGCTTTTACGAATGGAGAGCTAAATGAGGAAATCTACATGCAACAGCCAGATGGCTTTGTGATAGATGGTCAGGAAAGAAAGGTGTGTAGGTTGCTGAAATCTTTATATGGCCTGAAGCAAGCACCTAAGCAATGGCATGATAAGTTTAATACAACTCTGACATCTATTGGCTTCGTTGTTAATGAAGTCGACAAATGTGTATACTATCGCCATGGTGGGGGCGAAGGAGTTATCTTGTGCTGTATGTTGATGACATACCGATATTGGAACAAACCTCAAAGTCATTGAGGAGGTCAAATCGTTTCGTCTCGAACTTTGAGATGAAGGACCTTGGTGTGGCTGATGTTATCTTGAACATCAAGCTCTTGAGAGATAATGAGGTGGGATCACATACGCAATCCCATTATGTTGAGAAGGTGTTGAGTCGCTTTGGATATTCGGACTGCACACCATCTCAAACACCATACGATCTGGCGTGTTGATTCGAAAGTCCAAAGGCATGGCTAAAGATCAATTGAGATATTCTCAAATCATTGGTTCAGCGATGTACCTAGCGGCTTAACGAGGTTCGACATCGCGTTTGCTGTGAGCAAAACCGAGCAGTTTGTTTCAAACCGGTGATGTACATTGGCATCTGTTGAAAGAGTTATGCGCTATCTGAAAGGTACTATGAATCATGGACTTCACTATACGGAAACCCGTCGAGACTTGAAGGGTATAGTGATGCGAATTGGATCTCGATCTTGATGAGATGAAGGCCTGGCGGGTATATGTTTACTCTTGGAGGTGGCGCTGTTTACTAGAAGTCTTGCAAGCAAACGATCTTAACGAGATCGACAATGGAAGCAGAATTAACAGCATTAGACACTTCTGGTGTTGAAGCAGGATGGCTTCGAGATCTTTTGATGGACTTGCCACTGGTTGATAAACCGGTTCCGGCT
The DNA here is from genome assembly GCA_021437245.1 of Aegilops speltoides. NCBI lineage: Eukaryota > Viridiplantae > Streptophyta > Magnoliopsida > Poales > Poaceae > Aegilops > Aegilops speltoides. The sequence goes on from JAHHZJ010002382.1 coordinate 41,314, forward strand.
ATCCTTATGAACTGTGATAATCAGACTGTCATCACCAAGGTGAAGATTTCAAAGGACAATATGAAGTCCAACAAACACATAAGAATGAGATTAAAAGCTGTCAGAAAATTAAGAAACTCCGGAGTGATAGCGTTGGACTATGTCCATATGGCTAAGAATCTGGCAGATCCCTTTACGAAAGGGCTATCACGTGTAGTGATAGATAGTGCATCGAGGGAGATGGGTATGAGACCCACATGAGTTGCCATGGTGGTAACCCAACCTATGTGATCGGAGATCCCGTGAAGTAGGACACAGGAAAACAAGCCGGTGGTGAAGCGAGGAGAGTAACTTTACTAACCCACTCCGTTGGAGATGCAATACTCTCGAAGCTGTATGGAAGGATGACTCTTGTCTTAATGTGTTCCAAGGCTTATATGTATAAGCAAGATGCTATCCTCAGAGCGATCTTTGGAGGAACACACCTATGTGAGTCTTGCTAGTCACAGTCTATGAGATTGGGGTGATCTCTAGTAAGCTCATGAATAGGCCAGAGTGTGACTTATATGCTCCACTGAGGGGTCAGCCTTGACAGCCCAGTACTAGTAAGACATGTGGTGAAACTTCTTTACGCCTAAACCGACAATTCAAGGCATAGTCCATTGTTCGGTTGTGAAGGAGTGTAGCTACTTGCTCTAGGTGAAGCTCAACCTTAACAGGTCTTCTTTGAAACACTAGTATATCAAAACAGCGTTTGGAACAAAGGACAAAGTGGGCCCCGAGATCTGGTGGGGATTGTTGAAATGTGAGATGGGCCTAGAGCCCATATGACAATTTCAGATTTGATCTCTAAGGGCCCATGTAGGTGGCATGACAAGGTGGTGGGAAGTTTAGTCCCACCATGCTAGTGGAAGAGAAGTTGGAGTGGTTTATAAGGGTGGCTCTTCTACATGCTATTGGAGCTTGAGAAGAGAAGAGGCCCTCGCGCGCTCCTCCTCCTCCGCTTCGCCTCGCCACGCCACGCCTCGTCACGACGCCGCTGGTTGCGGGATTGAGCCGAGCCGAGCTCACTCCTATGCGCTTCTTTTGCGGTCGAGGCGGAGTCTTTGTGAGTAGGGCCACGATCTGAGACGTCGGATCGTGGGCTACGGACTTGGATGTGGGTTCAACCCACGTCTCTCCACGCGCGGCCGCACATATATATGTGGGGTGCTGCCAACCCTAGCCGCCGCGAAAAACAGAACGCATCTCCGCCTCCACGCCCACGTTGTTCCTCCGCTGCTGCTGCCGCCGGCGACTCCATCCCGTTCACCGCGTACACGGTTAACGGGAGAGAAGGTCTCCGAAACTCCGTCTCTCTGGTTCCTGTACGGGAGAGAGGCGAATAGGTTTTTGGGAAGCGACTACGTTGATCGCCGCCTCCGATCCACTACTTCCTCTACGTCCGCGCCGTCTCCATCATCACCATGTCAGCGGCGCCGAGCGTGCCGCCGCCGAGAAGACCGAGGCCGACAAGAAGGCCGCCGAGGGCGCTTCGCTGCTGCTGTCACCGCAGCAGCAGCTTCAGATGGCCTATTGGAGGGTATCTGCGTTTATCCCTCTCGATAATTTCTGTATTAGCGTGCTAGCATCATGTGTAGATCTGTCTACTATTTGCGTGAGTGCGTGCTTGTTTAGATCAGTACCAATATGTTCCTAGTTCTGTCAATGCCATGCTAGTTGTCTACTTATGGATTAAATTAGTCGAAAAATTGCCTATTTTCTCAGCAATCCAAAACCTATTATGTGTAGGAATTTTTCGCAAGTGGCTTAGCCGCTGCTGAAGCCGGATAAGTTTACAGCACGCATTTTAAGCGTTGGCGGACAAAGACCACTTTATGGCTCACGGCTATGAGCGTGTTCAGGTAGCCGTGTGTCCACGGAACGATTGCTCTGAGCAGGAGAAGGCGTTCAGGGAGGCAACCACTGTGTTTATCGGAGCTGTTCTTACCGTGATCGGAGATAAACTGGTCGACGCATACTTACATGTGCATGTCGCCAAGGACTTGTGGGAGGCGCTCGAATCTAAGTTTGGGGCCGCCGATGCAGGGAGCGAGATGTATATTATAGAGCAGTTCCACGATTACAAGATGGTTGAGAACCATCTGTACTGGAGCAGCTCACGAGATAATATGCATTGTTAAGGAGCTTGAGCTTCGAAGGCGCGAGTTACGAGCAAGTTTGTCGCGGGATGCATAATCGCTAAGCTCCCCAATTCTCGGAGGAACTTTGCCACCACTCTGAAACATCAGAGGCGTGAATTCTCTGTGGAGGATGTCATTGGCCATCCGGGTGTTGAGCAGAATTCGAGGGCAAAGGACTCGCACGGAAAAGGGTCGAAGGGACTTCTGTCGCCAACATGGTGAGCCAGAGGAACTTCAACTCCCACAAGTTCAAGGGAAAGAACGGTGTCCAACAGAATACCGACTTCAAGAAGAAGGGTAAGAAGACCTTCAAGAAGAACAAGAAGGATGAGGGCTGCTTTACTTGTGGTTCGACTGAACATTGGGCCAACAAGTGCCCAAACAAGTTTAAGAAGTCAGGACAGGACTCCAAGTCTGTCAACATGATTGTGGGCAACAATGAGAATGGTGCATCCGGTGCAGTAATTTATTTACTGTTTTTCAGTGTTTCACCTACCGATTGGTGGGTGGATACAGTGCAGTGTTCATGTGTGTCTGACATTTCATTGTTCTCTTCTTACCAGGTCACAGACCACGGGTCCGTATTGATGGGGAATGGCGCGAGTGCTTCTGTTCATGGTGTTGGCACGGTCGATCTGAAGTTTACTTCGGGAAGGATCGTGCAGCTGAAGAACGTGCAGCATGTCCCCGCCATCAAGAAGAACCTCGTTAGTGGCTCCCTTCTATGTAGAGAAGGGTTTAAGTTGGTATTCGAGTCTAATAAATTAGTTGTTACTAAGTATGGACTATTTGTTGGAAAAGGTTATGAGAGCGGAGGATGTTCCGCCTTTCCTCTCAGATTTACGTAATAAAGTCGTGAACCATATTCATTCGAGTATTAATGAATCGAGGTTTGGCATTCACGTCTTTGTCACATAAGTTTCGTGTTATGACGCTGCTAGCTAAGTTGGATTTAATCCCGAGTTTCACTTTAGCCAAAGGTTCTAAGTGCACATCATGTGTGCAAGCTAAGCAACCTCGCTTGACCTCACAAGGCTGCGGAGGAGAGACACTTGGCACCATTAGAACTCATACATTCGATCTTTGTGAGATGAGCGGTGTATTCACTAAAGGTGGAAAGAAATACTTCATGACATTGATAGATGATTCCACTAGATATTGCTATGTGTATCTGTTAAATACTAAAGACGAGGCTCTACACTACTTTAAAATCTATAAGGCAGAAGTTGAGAATCAACTTGAAAAGAAAATTAAACGATTCCTTTCAGATCGTGGTGGAGAGTACTTCTCGAGTGAGTTTGATTCTTTACATCGGAACACGGCATTATTCATGAGAGGACGCCTCCTATTCACCCCAGTCAAAGCGGGTTGCCGAGCGGAAAAACCGTACTCTAAGCGATCCGTTAACGCCATGTTAGATACGTCGGGTTTATCCAAGGCATGGTGGGGAGGCTATATTGACGGCATGTCATGTCCTGAATAAAGTTTCGATGAAGGATAATGAGATCACTCCATATGAGAGATGGGCAAAGAGAAGGACAACACTCTCGTACTTGCGTACTTGGGGCTGTTTGGCGAAAGTCAACGTGCCGATCCCCAAAAAGCGTAAGCTTGGACCCAAGACTGTGGATTGCGTGAATTTGGGCTACGCTAAGAACAGCGTTGGCTATAAATTTCTAGTAGTGAAATCTGAGTTACCTGACCAGAAGGTCGGTACAATCATAGAGTCTAAGGATGCTACATTCTTTGAGGATATTTTTCCTATGAGAGATATGCAAAGCACTTCTAGACAGGAATCTGAGGAGACTCCTGAGCCTGCCATTCCTATGGAATATTATGAACGAACACATGATGAAAATCCTGAGGAGGATGACGAGGAAACCCGTGGTAGGGGCAAGAGACAAAGGACTGCAAAGACCTTTGGTGATGATTTCTTCGTGTACCTCGTGGATGATACTCCCACTTCTATTTTAGAAGCGTATGCCTCTCCGTAAGCTGATTCTATCGAAAGATGCGGTCCAGAGCGAGATGGATTCCATCATGGCTAACGGGACATGGGAGATCATCGGCGTCCCTATGGTTGCAAACCATTGGGATGTAAGTGGGTGTTCAAGAAAAGCTTAGGCCGATGGTACGATTGAAAAGTACAAGGCTAGGCTTGTGGCCAAGGGCTATGACCGAAAGAAGAGGAAAATTTCTTTGATACTTATTCACTGTGGCTAGATGACCACCATTCGAGTATTACTCTCGTTGGCGGCCTCACATGGTCTTCTCGTCCATCAAATGGATGTTAAGGCGGCTTTTCCGAATGGAGAGCTAAATGAGGAAATCTACATGCAACAGCCAGATGGCTTTGTGATAGATGGTCGGGAAAGAAAGGTGTGTAGGTTGCTGAAATCTTTATATAGCTGAAGCAAGCACCTAAGCAATGGCATGATAAGTTTAATACAACTCGACATCTATTGGC
>JAHHZJ010002383.1:0-37882 GCA_021437245.1 Aegilops speltoides
CGGTCCACGCGGTATCATCTCATTGAAGGAAACTTCGAGTGTTCTCGACAGCGGAAGAATGTGAGACTGCCTTGACAACCACACACTAATCCCGCTTTGCTGATCAAAGCTCCTAAAATAGGTCATTCGGACCCGGACACGGTTAAGAGAGCCGGTATAAATAAACAAGGGCTTACTAGCCGCATACCCCTTTACAAGGGGTTGCATGCATGAACAATGAAAGCCAATAAAGCTCAATTTTACTCATGTTTTAAATCATACTCTGTTTTAAATACATTTTTCGCACGACATTTTTCCAAACTAAGTTCCTCTCTTTTTACAAGTGAACAACGTGCTACACCCGTCCAGGATACAGCACAACGGAGACACAGGCGCAGACGTGCAGCAGGGACCCGTTACAAGGATTCCTTTTAGATTAAGACCCTACGTAAACCTTTTTTACTGTCTCTTGTTGATACACATCCCCCGGCTTCTTACCATAACCGAGGAGGAGGCTGGCGTTTTGGCATTGGCCGCGTAAAGTTTTCGCGATGCACGGACACTAGGGGCTTAGGGCATTGTTTTGCTGTTATCATAAAGACCGAATACCTCGGGAGTGTTGGCGTCTCGAGTTAGGTCTTATATGCATCAGCTCGAATCATGTCTTTGGTCAAATGTTGGGTTTTCCTGCCCTGTGTTTTGCTGCCTTACGTTCCGCTCTATCGCTAATGCGGCACCGGAGAACTATGCGATTGTGCCTCGTTCCGCCGAGCGAGCACCTCAGTAGAGAAAGCCGAAAACTAACTGTCATGATATAGCGAGAGATTGGTCAACCACTTGATCGACTACCGGAATGTTTAGAATTCCTCCGCTTTGACGGAGGACCGTTTCCCAGTCAGGCACACACGCACCCCAAGTTCAAAGAGCGCGGTGCCCCTAGGGGCTATATAGTAGCCCCGCCATCAAACTCCTATGGCTAAGTGAAAGTGATAAAGCATTATAGTCCGGTCGCCTAGTTTGCTACGCTATCACCTCCTTCACAGGAGCAAGACGTTGGATTAAGTGTGAAAATGCACTTTTTTGCAAACACCCCCGCACCATGTGCGTGGGGGCTGAAGCTGAAGACTGCCATCCTTCAGGTTATATATATATATATATATATATATATATATATATATATATATATATGTTATAAATATGGTTTTACAAATCATACATGTTACTTGAACATAATGTTTTTCGAGCACTGCAACTCTATTAAACGAGTGCCCTGCAGGACTTCCTCAAAATAGTGCTCGGCGGGTAATCGGCTTCTGTCTGAATCCCGGGATGCAACGTCGGTGGCATCCATCTCGCCAAGATGTTTTGACACGGCGAGCCATCCGTGCACCTCTATACATACCCACCGCTTCATCGCTTTGATATGCGGCACCGCATCAAGGAACTGCTGCACTAAGCCAAAATAACTCTTTCGCCTCGGGCCTTTTCGGCCACAGATGAGCCATGACATCCTTCATGGCAAGTCCAGACAACCTGTTCAGCTCAGCCCACTCGGCCAACCAATCGGTTAACGGAAGTGGACGCTCTGGACTATTGAATTGAGACCAAAAAAGCTCTTCCATCCCGTGATCCTTTTGGCTTCGGAAATGCACGACTACGTCCGCCGCACTCGCCGCCAAATTCACATAAGCATACTCCGCACCCCACAACTGGCCCAACTGAGCATACTCCGGGTCCGTGAACTTCCTACGCAGCAGAAAGGGCTTTCCAGCCACAATATCTCCGGCCTGACGCAGCTCCTCCTTTATAGCCCTCATCGCGGAGCGGGCATCCTTGGCTTCGGCAGTGGCCTTTTTCAGGTCCTCTCACTCCACTCGGCGTTCTCTTTCAAGAAACTCACAGCGGTCGGTAGCATCCTTCAGCTTCACGGCCATTTCGGCCATTTGCTCCCTGCTTCGGCCGTGAGCAGCCTGTTCGGCTTTTAGCTCTTCGGCCGCCTTCAAGGCGGCCGCATTACCTTTTCTGGCTTGCTCCTTGGCTCGGGCAAGCTCTGCACGAAGGTCCTCCATAGCAGCGGCACCATCTACATTAAGCATACATGTAGTAAGGCATGGGCGTGAAGCTCCCTTAACAGGTGTTCACGGAGAAGCCACATACCTTGTGACTCGTCAAGTCGCTTATTGACCAGCGCGATGTCCGCATCCACAACGTCCGGTTGCCGCTTCAGTTCGGCAACTCTATCAGTCCGGCTGGCCACCGAACGCTCCGCCCCCTGAATAGGAATGGCGACATCTTAACACTGAGATTATGATCCTCGGCACGCCGTCACTTCTGACAACATACCGTATCTCAGGGGCTACTATCTACACAGGGCACACTCTATGTGCAAAACTGTCAAAAGGTATGTCATTTTTACGTACCTCAAACCACGTCAGTAAACTTCTGACGGCTTCACGCAACCCGCTCTCAGCGGATGAAATCCTTTCAATCATCGTACTCATCAATATACGGTGATCTTCTGAGATAGACGCCCTCTCGAGCAGATCCTTGGCACCTTCGGCGTCTGGCGATCGGTGCCAAACTCTTCGCCCCGCCGACTCGGGAGACCCTCGCGACGACACCTCGAGGTTGTCCGCCTACCGCCTGACGGTGCGGCAGATGGAGGCGTATCGCTCTCCATCATCTCCGGACAAAGATCCCCCGAAGATGAGCTCACCGAGAAGGCTGAGATCCGAACAACAAGGTAAGAACGGTTATCCTCGTAAATAAAAACAGGGATGTCCCTTATTATAAAACTCCCCTTTTTCTACTTACGGCTCGCTGGAGGGCTGATTCCCTTGGGGAAATAGTGCGGTCGGGGCTTCTCCTGGCGCAGGACCCTCCGGTGAAGATTTCTTCCCCCGCTTTGAGGCCTTGGCCTCCGGATCTTCGGAAGCGGTCCTCTTCTCCCCCTGGAGGGAGGGATTCTCGATCCCCCCTTTCTTGAGAGCCTCCTTAGCAGAGGCAGTAGTTTTCCTGTTTTCCCCTTCGCCCTCTTCTGAAGGCGCAACCTCCAGCATCTTGACTAACATGGGATCCGACGTGGTCTCAGGGAGGGGGGCCGGACACCGTATCAGTTTTGCTTTCGCTATCCACTCCTGTACAAGGGATAGCTGGTTAAAAGGCAAATCTAAGATAAATAAACGGACGGTATGTCTGGACACAGGACTTCTGACTTGAGTATCCGGGCGATTGCAGCTTAGGCCGGCGTCCTCGGTCAAGTCCAAACACATCTCTTGTGATCCGAAGAACAGTTTATACATCTCCACGGGTGTCGTACCCATGAAGTGTTGAAGAGCTCGCGGTCCCTCCGGATTGAATTCCCACAGGCGGAGGGGGCGACGTTTGCAGGGCAAAAGGCGCCGAATCAGCATAACCTATGCCACTACGATCAGATTGATCTCCTTTTCTTAGAGGTCTCGAATGCGGCCCTGCAAAAGAGGCACATCCTTGGACGGCCCCCAGTCAAGCCCTTTGTTGACCCATGATGCCAGCCGTTGTGGAGGGCCCGAGCGAAAGGCGGGCGGCACCACCTGCCTGGTCCCCCTCGGAGCGGTGATGTAGAACCACTCCTGCTGCCACAAACCAAGCTCTTCTTGAAAAGAGCCCTCGGGCCATGGAGCATCGGCCCTCTTGCTTATAACTGCCCCTCCGCACTCTGCCTGTAGCCCCTCGATCATCTTCGGCTCCACGTCAAAGGTCTTGAGCCACAATCTGAAGTGAGGGGTAGTGCGGAGGAAGGCTTCGCAGACAACAATGAACGATGAGATGTGGAGGATGGACTCCGGAGCCAAGTCATAGAATTCCAGCCCATAGTAAAACATGAGCCCTCTCACGAAGGGATCTATCGGGAAGCCTAAACCCGACAGAAGTGAGACATGAACACCACGCTCTCGCCAGGCTCGGGGGTGGGAATGACTTGCCCTTGGGCGGGCAGCCTATGCGAAATCTCGCAGGTTAGATACCTGGCTTCTGTCAGCTTCACCACGTCCTCTTCCGTGACGGAGGAGGGCATCCACCGGCCCTGTAGGTCGGAGCCGGACATTGTTGAAGGTCTGAAGCGCCCAAATCTGGAGCCTTGGGTGTTGGAACTCAGGGCGAGGGGCTGATTCGATTAAGGATCAAAGGAAAGGGACATGCCTTGGTCTCATTATAAAGGGGGTAGAATACCAAGAGCCGTCCCCGTGACCGTTTGGAACTTTCAATGGAGGGGGCGTGGCCACGGGCGCGGTTGGGTTACCCACGTCCGTATTGATGAGAATCCCGGAATAAGGTGACACGATCTCTTCTTCGACAAGACGTGCCAAGGAAACCGCTTTGCTAAACACACTGAGGTGGAATAATAAAAACGATTCGAGTAAAGGCTTGGCCGTGGTGTGACGTCACGCCACGAAATACGTCAGCAGATTGAACTTGTGTAAATATTATTCTCTCTATGGAGGTCTGTGGAGTTTATTTTGCAGAGTCGCACACTATCCTGGTGTTCACAATCTTCTATGAGTTATTCGGAGGAGGAACCCGCCTTGCAATGCCGAAGACAATATGCGCGCCGGACTCGTCGTCATTGAAGCCTGGTTCAGGGGCTACTGAGGGAGTCCTGGACTAGGGGGTGTCCGGATAGCCGAACTACCATCATTGGCCGGACTCCAAGACTTGCAAGCAATATGACTCTAGTGCAAGTGGGAGGTTAAAGGAAATATGCCCTAGAGGCAATAATAAAGTTTTTATTTTATAGTTCCTTATATCATGATAAATGTTTATTATTCATGCTAGAATTGTATTAACCGGAAACTTGATACATGTGTGGATACATAGACAAAACACTGTGTCCCTAGTAAGCCTCTACTAGACTAGCTCGTTAATCAAGGTGGTTAAATTTCCTACCATAGGCATGTGTTGTCATTTGATGAACAGGATCACATCATTAGGAGAATGATGTGATGGACAAGACCCATCCATTAGCTTAGCATAATGATCGTTAAGTTTTATTGCTATAGCTTTCTTCATGTCAAATACATATTCCTTCAACTATGTGATTATGCACTCCCGAATACCAGAGGAACACCTTGTGTGCTATCAAACGTCACAACGTAACTGGGTGATTATAAAGATTCTCTACAGGTGTCTCCGAAGGTGTTTGTTGGGTTGGCATATATCAAGATTAGGATTTGTCATTCCGTGTATCGGAGAGGTATCTCTAGGCCCTCTTGATAATGCACATCACTATAAGACTTGCAAGCAATATGACTAATGAATTAGTTATGGGATGAGGCATTATGGAACGAGTAAAGAGACTTGACGGTAACAAGATTGAACTAGGTATGAGGATACCGACGATCAAATCTTGGGCAAGTAACATACCGATGACAAAGAGAATAATGTATGTTGTTATTGCGGTTTGACTGATAAAGATATTCGTAGAATATGTAGCAACCAATATGAGCATCCAGGTTCTGCTATTGGTTATTGACCGGAGATGTGTCTCGGTCATGTCTACATAGTTCTCAAACCCGTAGGGTCCGCACGCTTAATGTTCAATGACAATTTGTATTATGAGTTATGTGTTTTGGTGACTGAAGTTTGTTCGGAGTCCCGGATGAGATCACGGATATGACGAGGAGTCTCGAAATGGTCGAGAGGTAAAGATTGATATATTGGAAAGTTACGTTCGGACACCGGAATGGTTTCGGGAAGTTTTGGATGTTTTCGGAGTACCGGGAGGTTACCGGGACCCCCCGGGGAATTGTTGGGCCAATATGGGCCATAGGAGAGAGGGGAGGCAGCCCACGGGGGGTGGACACACCCCCTCCCATAGGGAGTCTGAATTGGACTAGGGGAGGGGGCGCGCCCCCCTTTCTTTCTCCTTTTCCTCTCCCTTCCCCCTTTTCCCCCTCCGGAAGAAGGAAAAAAAGGGGGCGAATCCTACTAGGAGTGGAGTCCTAGTAGGACTCCTCCCCCTTGGCGCGCCCCTTGTGTCTAGCCTCCTCCCCCCTCCTTTATATACGGGGGCAAGAGGCACCCGGAAGCACAACAGTTATTCTCTTAGCAATGTGCAGTGCCCCCCTCCATAGTTTGCTCCTCCGGTCATAGCATCGTAGTGCTTAGGCGAAGCCTTGCGCTGATCAGATCACCATCATCGTCACCACACTGTCGTGCTGATGAAACTCTCCCTCGACCCTCTGCTGGATCAAGAGTCCGAGGGATGTCATCGAGCTGAACGTGTGCTAAACTCGGAGGTGACGTATGTTCGGTACTAGATCGGTTGGATCGTGAAGACGTTCGACTACATCAACCGCATTAATCTAACACTTCCGCTTTCGGTCTACGAGGGTACGTGGACACACTCTTCCTCTCGTTGCTATGCATCTCCTAGATAGATCTTGCATGATCGTAGGAAATTTTTTGAAACTGCATGCTACGTTCCCCAACAGCCCCAGCAGCACGGCGGCGAGCCCGCTGTCGTCCCCATCGTCCTTACCTTGAGCTCGAAGAAGAGCATGGCGGTCCACTACCTCATGGCCGAGTTCGTGCGGGAGACCCAGACATTCGAGAATGCCGCAAGGGCGTTGGTTGAGGTGAAGCCGGGCACCATATCCGTCGACGAGCTCAAGATGCCAAGGCGGTAGTTCGCCGCCTGGTAGAAGGAGTAAGAGGCGCGGCTGCGCAAGACCAAGGCGTAGCTCAAGAAGCGCGTCCACTTGGAGAAGATCCATGACCTGCAGGCTCCCCATGTCGGCCGGCGCCGGTGGTGCGGCTGGTGGAGGATGCTCAAGGCACCGAAATTCAAGGCCTTTAAGACTAGCTCAGGTGTTGTTTATGATAATGTTTTCCAGATCTTAGGATATCGTTAAGTGTAACGATAGTCCCAAAACAACTTTGAGAATTTGACATTGGAAGAACGACCGTATTGAATTGACCCAACTTGTTTGTTATACTTTGAGATACTATCATCACAAGTCAATCGTTATAACACAGAGAGTTAACATATGATTTAGTTCCTAAGACCATGAGAGTATCGTAGTCACTTCTTACCGTATGATGTACTTTTTGGTTGCTCAAATGTCACTTGTAACACGGTGATCCCAACGACAAGTTACATGTACATCAGAAAGTTTGACAAGGGACTAAATAGCTCAAGAGTGGGATTTGCTCCTCCGACAATGAAGAGATATTCTTAGGGACATCTCGGTGTGACAACATCCATCATCGTCTGGCCAAACATAGGTGACTAGGTCACGGGGATGATGGAACATATCAACGAGAAAGAAGAACAAAACCGGAAACAAGGAGACAAATATAGTGAGCATGAGAATAACTCAAGAGGATAACGATATATCTCACCTCAGATTTTGTAGAAGTATCACGAAGCAAAGGGAATAGCACATGATAACAAAAGGTTCACTCGAATGTCATATGTGTATTCATAGGGATCAATATGGATGTATGGTTCCGCTATTGATCATTGAACAAAAGGAGTTTTGTTCATGTCTATGTTTAACCAAACCTACAGGGTCACAAGCTTAAGGGAATCATGATCTGTTGAGTATTATTAATGTTAGAGTTACGAGAAAATATTTATGAAATGTTTTCATTAATATTATAAATAGTTTCAAGAGAAACTGGAAGCATCTCGTAATCACCGGAAGATTAGGAGGATTTTATAATTAATTAAGTACCAACAGGCCAAGGAAAATACAAAAATGCCAAGTGGTGGAAAGTTATTGGGCCCTAGGGCCCAATAATAAAAGGAGGCGCCCCCTAGCTTGTATGACAAGCTCCCCATAGCTTGTATGACAAGCTAGGGGGAGGCCGAATTGTAGTGGGGAGAAGTCCACCTCCCCCCGTATGGCGCCCCCTCTCCTCCCTCCAACCTATATATACTTGAGGATTGGGCCCCTTGGGGATACACAAGTTTTGGAGCCTCCTCTAGTTCTCTAATTCTAATTTTAAATTGGACTTGATGTAATTATAGATAGGCCAAGATCTCTCTAATCCTCTTAATAGACAAGCCCTGTGTGGTTTTATTCTTCTCCCTCTAATTCTCCGGTGACGACTAGCTCTGGACGGCGAAGCTCTGTCGGATTTTGAAGCCCGAACGCTTGCAAAATGTAGAGAGGCCGTGCTTTCGGTCTTCGGTTCGAGGGATCGTTCGTGAATGGTTCGAGAGATTTCAAGTACAATCTACACCAATTCTTCTCCCATTGCAAATTAGTGTTGGCAACGATCCGATCTAAAACCATTAATGCATCTTCATAGTGTTCCTGATTTGACCATAGGATGATTTTTTTTTGTTTTCTACTATGTTTCCCAACAATAACAAGCCTTGAGACTAGTTTAGTTTTTAACATAGATATCAGCCCACTTATTTATTTATTTTCCCAAATCACGCCAAAACCCATTCCAGGTGCTCCACCCGGGAACACGGACCATGGAATTTTTACTCACACCTGGGTGCAGAGGAGGCGTGAGTCTACAGTATGATCATGGAATTTGTTAGTTATTTTTCTTTTGTTTTTTGAGATTTATGGTATGTTTGTTACTTAAAATTTGTTTGGTTAATTAGTTGATTTGGGGGTGGGAATAAATTTGGCCATGGGGCTCTCGTGATTACATAATTATGACAAGGTATCTCATATTGTCCCTGCCTACACAATGCATCACGGACGACGAGGATGCTGTTCAGGGATGGAGCTAGATGAATACATGGGCGTACAAATATAGACTCATTATTTCTTCTTAAAAAGTGTATATGTACATCTATTAAACCATACGGTTTCACAAATACAAGGTTAAATTTGTACATGGGTGCTCCAAAAACAAGTATGTTTGAAGCAATCCCTCACTAATTTGTACTCTACAATTTTCTAGAGATGTTTACCTAATCATATAGTAAACCACTATTACGATATTTGTTGGACCATATTTTTTAGAGATATCTAACATAGATATGTATAAACTATATAATTTACACAAGTATCGAAAACTAATTAAACTATAATTTTTGTTACAAAGTACAAACTGAATTTAGCAGAACACATAATTATTTTTTGATGATATACCTTACAAATATATAATAAATAAATAATTGAACTGGTATTTAACTTTTTATGTGGTTAAGTATGATAAATAAGTAATAAAAATTATATTACTTAACACGTTAGTATGGTAAGTATAAAATTTTAGTATAAAATATGTGTGTGTATATATATGTATACCCAAATTTGAAATGCCCGCTCCACCACTGATGCTAGTAACAAGGCACACATCTATCTATATTTAGCTTAATGTACCGAATTTTTGAGGAATTACGCTCGACATTTAGACTGCGTCGCAGATAGACTCACTAAGGGCAATACATTTTGCTATCATTTTTCCTGTTTAATTGCGATTTGCTATGTTCTTATTCTGGTCGGTTGGTTTTAGTTGAATGCTGAGGTACAAGTCGTTTGTACTATCCACCAATGTATCATGGAGATTGAGGGCATCTTCACCGTAAAGGAAAAGAGATCTATAGTCACAGTCAGTGGTCTCTCTGTGGAATACTATATAACAATGTAAGCCCCGTCTTGTATACCCTTTCCCTTTACAATAATTGGATGTTTGTGTGTGTTTCATATGTACCTTCGTTGTGGATGTTGTTGTGTGTTTAATGCTTTCAATTCGGATGTTGTGTAGGTTTCTATGGGATAACCAGAAATATTCAAGGATTTAGTTTCTATCATTACTTCTTAGATTTCCAACATCAAAAGTGATATGAAGGTAATACATCAAAAGCTTGAGCATGCATGTGAAATCAATGAGGAATGTTGACTGCAAATGTACAAGTTATTTCTAGACTAGGATAGTTATTTAGATTAATCAAAATGGAAGACAGTGATGTCATAAATCTGCATTTTTCAAGTAAAGAGAGCTAAGTATGATGATGTTCACAGGTTGCTTCGTGCAGTTAACAAAGAACAAGGTGTTGTGAAGTAATGACACACTTTTGAGATTCTTCATGATGCATTTTGGTGTTTAAATATTTTGTTAAGATGGCTATCTTGCAAGATAGTATTGCAAATTACAGTCATTGTCTACGAAGTTTCAGTAAATTAACACTGCCACTGATGGGGATGTAGATTTTAAAAAACGTTGTTTGCTCGGGTCTTTAGTTTAGTGTCCATTTCCTAGCAGTAGTGTCTTGATAATAACATTATTGTTCATATGACATCTGCATGGTTGTACTCTTTTTTATCCATACCTACGACACCATAACTAATATATAAGCTACTTTTACAAAAAAGAGGGTGTTTCCTCAAACTGGAAGAAGAAGCTAAACATTTTGACCACATCACCGGGATGTATCTTCTATTAACTTTATAATATTAACGAGTGATGTTGTGTTTCTTTTACCATTTATAGGTAGACCTTGTTTGGGGAACATGACCAAATTCATGTGTTCCAACCAAGGCCTAATTGTTTTCTTCTGAAAGTTGTTCTTTAGTATTACTACCGTACTAATATTCTTACTTTTAAGTCTTTTTTCTAAAACCAATAGTCGACTGAAAAAGGACCTACCTAAAAAGGAAACTAATTTGTTTTCTTGTATGACGGCCTTTGAGACGTTGACTTTTACACCCTCCCGCAACCAGGAGAGATGATGATCTCTAAAAACCTTGTAACACTTTTGGCGATTGTTCAAATAAAATCCCAGAAGGAATGGTTGTCAAGTCATGAGTTCCTTAATAAACTCGGTGTAAGTTCAAACAGTAGCAATGTGACTGAGCGAAATGAGGATGGCTCTCCCCTCGCTCTGCCCTCCGCCTCCTCCACCTCCTCCTCCACCTTCGGCCCCTGCCCACGCTCCGGCCACTGGCCACGGTCCGGCCACCACCACCACCCTGACTACTCCTCCACCTGACCTCACCCTCACCACTCACCCTAATGACGCGTTCATCCTCACTGTTGTGCCACCACCTTCACCTTTCTTTGACCTGCCCTATGTAAAAGTCAGCCAGGTAGCTCTCTGATGCTTCCTGGGTTGCGGTAACGCCATGGGACTTGAGTTCGAGGATGACTGTAGCTACTATCTTCGTCTCGACATCACCGCCCCAGAGCTCCACCTCGCCTCACCCCTCTACGTTGTCTTCGACTTCTCTAACCGCCACCTTGACGCCATTGTCGTCGCTGCTCTGCTCCAAGCTGTTCTTGGCGGCAGTGCGGTGGATTTTTTTCGTCGCAGTGTGCTCCCCTCTCATCTTTTGCTTTCATGTGGCTTCCCCGCGTGTCTCTGAGATCATTCTCGACCAATCCAAGGTCCGCCACCACAACTATGCCTTCAACTTCGCTAGAACCTTGCCGCCTCTCCCACCACCACCGGAGACCTCTGCCTCTTGCATGTCGGTCGCTCACATGCTCCAAATCCCTGAAGACCTGGGGAGCCAATTTGAAGCTGTGGCATGGTCATAGCTTCGATCCCCCGTCACCATCGAGCCATGCACCCAACCACATGGAGGCCGCATGTATGCATGTTTCAGTAAGTTCCCCTTCTCCCTCGATGCCACTGCCATGGCTCTCATCCTTGCTCGCCTGTTCGGCGGCTGATACCAGCACTTCAACACCACTAACGATGGTGACTCATGCTTCTCCTTCACCATTGCATCGTCTGTTGTTGCCAAGCTGATCGCCTCCATGGGTGACTTCCACAAGAGGGGCATGCTGATCCGCTTCCCCTGGCCTCTGCTCATGGGTGCTGCCCAGCACCTGCTTCTTGGTGATGACATGCCCCCGTCGATTGGGCCCGCGACTTCCTCACCGGCGGCGGTCGTCTCTGCATCGCTATCATCAGCATCAACATCTGTAGACTTGCCTAAGGTTAGACGACAACGGCCTGGTATTGGCTTCTTTTACCGTATGCTTAATGCTAATTATTTTATCCAGCTCCCACCTTACGTACACTACACCCACCACTCTAATCCTTTCTGGATAACCTTCATGCCAATTAGTGTTAGGCCTAACGAATTGCTAGTTGAGTCAGTCCTAAACCACTGTTTCTCGGTCAACCAAGATTTCCACGCAATCAAGGTTACTGATCTCATTTTCAAGTCTGGCATCTCCTCTCGCTCCGTCAAATTCAAATTCTCAAGCTTGGGTCCCTTGACTTTGAAGGGTTTCATCATTTCTTTTTGACTAGCTAGAAACAGTCGTTGCCAATGTAGTCGGTTCCTCCAAACTTATAATAGTTTTGCCTTCTCCCCACTGCCACCACGACCCGAGTCCATCCTTGGCCCTTTTGCTCAACATCACCTGCATGTCCATGCATTACGGCTGCCACCTCTCGTGATCATGTGCCCGCTGCGAGCCTGGTCAGCCCTGCATGCATCGCAGGCCCACCACATGCACAATGATGATCGTGCGGCGGCTCCCGATAGACCAAATCCCCCAAAAGATACGTACGTGCAGGCTGATGCTGCGCATACGCGTGGGGCCAGTGCAGGACCCCAGGAGCCCCCCGGTCTCTCTGTTGTTGTGGAACGTAGTAATTTCAAAAAATTTCCTACGCACACGCAAGATCATGGTGATGCATAGCAACAAGAGGGGAGAGTGTGTCCACGTACCCTTGTAGACCAAAAGCGGAAGCGTTATGACAACGCGGTTGATGTAGTCGTACGTCTTCACGATCCGACCAATCCAAGCACCGAACGTCAGGCACCTCCGTGTTCAGCACACGTTCAGCTCGATGACGTTCCCCGGACTCCGATCCAGCAGGGTGTCGGGGATGAGTTCCATCAGCACGACGGCGTGGTGACGATGATGGTGCCCTACCGATGCAGGGCTTCGCCTAAAACTCCGCGACGATATGACCGAGGTGGAATATGGTGGAGGGGGGCACCACACACGGCTAAGGAACGATCCGTAGATCAACTTGTGTCCTCTAGGGTGCCCCTGCCCCCGTATATAAAGGAGCAAGGGAGGGGGTGGCCGGCCTAGGAGGAGTCCTACTCTCATCGGGAGTAGGATTCCCCCCCTTCCAAGTAGTAGGAGTAGGAGTCAAGGAAAGGGGGAAGAGAAGAGAAGGAAGGAGGGGGCGCAGCCCCTCCCCCTAGTCCAATTCGGACTAGGCCTTGGGGCGCCCAACCTCTCTCTCTCTTTCCCTAAAGCCCAATAAGGCCCATACGCCTGCCGTGAATTCCGTAGAATCTCGGTACTCCGAAAAATACCGAATCACTCGGAACCTTTCCGAACTCCGAATATAGTCGTCCAATAAATCGATCTTTACGTCTCGACCATTTCGAGACTCCTCGTCATGTCCCCGATCTCATCCGGGACTCCGAACTCCTTTGGTACATCAAAACTCATAAACTCATAATATAACTGTCATCATAACATTAAGCGTGCGGACCCTACGGGTTCGAGAACTATGTAGACATGACCTAGAACTATTCTTGGTCAATAACCAATAGCGGAACCTGGATGCTCATATTGGCTCCTAAATATTCTACGAAGATCTTTATTGGTCAAACCGCATAACAACATAAGTTGTCCCCTTTGTCATCGGTATGTTACTTGCCCGAGATTCGATCGTCGGTATCCAATACCTAGTTCAATGTCGTTACCGGCAAGTCTCTTTACTCGTTATGTAATGCATCATTCCATAACTAACTCATTAGCTACATTGCTTGCAAGGCTTATAGTGATGTGCATTACCGAGAGGGCCCAGAGATACCTCTCCGACAATCGGAGTGACAAAACCTAATCTTGAAATACGCCAACCCAACATGTACCTTTGGAGACCTATAGTACTCCTTTATAATCACCCAGTTACGTTGTGACGTTTGGTAGCACCCAAAGTGTTCCTCCGGTAAATGGGAGTTGCATAATCTCATAGTTACAGGAACATGTATAAGTCATGAAGAAAGCAATAGCAATGTACTAAACGATCAAGTGCTAGGCTAACGGAATGGGTCATGTCAATCATATCATTCTCCTAATTATGTGATCCCGTTAATCAAATGACAACTCTTTTGTCCATGGCTAGGAAACATAACCTTCTTTGATAAACGAGCTAGTCAAGTAGAGGCATACTAGTGACACTATGTTTGTCTATGTATTCACACATGTATTATGTTTCCAGTTAATACAATTCTAGCATGAATAATAAACATTTATCATGATATAAGGAAATAAATAATAACTTTATTATTGCCTCTAGGGCATATTTCCTTCAGTCTCCCACTTGCACTAGAGTCAATAATCTAGTTCACATCACCATGTGATTTAACACCAATATTCACATCTGTATGTGATTAATACCCATAGTTCACATCATCATGTGATCAACACCCAAAGGGTTTGTTCACATCGCTATGTGATTAACACCCAAAGAGTACTAAAGTATGATCATGTTTTGCTTGTGAGAGAAGTTTGGTCAACGGGTCTGTCATATTCAGAGCCGTATGTATTTTGCAAATATTCTATGTCCACAATGATCTGCACGAAGCTACTCTAGCTAATTGCTCCCACTTTCAGTATGTATCCAGATTGAGACTTAGAGTCATCTGGATTGGTGTAAAAGCTTGCATCGTTGTAACTTTTCACAACGGGCTCTTTTATCACCTCCATAATCGAGAAACATCTCCTTAGTCCTCACTAAGGATATTCTTGACCGCTGTCTAGTGATCTACTCTTAGATCAAAATTGTATTCCTTTGTCAAACTCGAGCAAGGTATACAATAGGTCAGTTTCTGAGATAGCATACTTTATAGAACCTATAATCGAGGCATAGGAATGACTTTTCATTCTCTTTCTATTTTCTGCCATGGTCGGGTCTTGAGTCTTACTCAACTTCACACCTTTGCATCACAGGCAAGGACTCTTTCTTTGACTGTTCTATTTTGAACTATTTCAAAAATTTATCAAGGTATGTACTCATTGAAAAAATCTTATCAAGCGTCTTGATCTATCTATATAGATCTTGATGCTCAATGTGTAAGCAGCTTCACCGAGGTCTTTCATTGAAAAACTTTTATTCAAGTATCCCTTTATGCTATCCAGAAATTCTATATCATTTCTGATCAACAATATGTCATCTACATATAGTATCGTAAATGCTCTGAGCTCCCACTCACTTTCTTGTAAATACAGGCTTCACCGCAAGTCTGTATAATACTATATGCTTTGATCAACTTATCAAAGCGTATATTCCAACTCTGAGATGCTTGCACCAGTCCATAGATGGATCGCTGGAGCTTGTACATTTTGTTAGTACCTTTAGGATTGACAAAAACCTTTTGGTTGCATCATATACAACTCTTCGTTAAGAAAACCATTAAGGAATGCAGTTTTGACATCCATTTGCCAGATTTCGTAAAATGTGGCAATTGCTAACATGATTCGGACAGACTTAAGCATCGCTACAGTTGAGAAAATCTCATTGTAGTCAACACCTTGAACTTGTCGAAAACCCTTGTCGGTGTCAAAACCGGCGGATCTTGGGTAGGGGGTCCCGAACTGTGCGTCTAGGTGAATGGTAACAGGAGACAAGGGACACGATGTTTTACCCAGGTTCGGGCCCTCTTGATGGAGGTAAAACCCTACGTCCTGCTTGATTAATATTGATGATATGGGTAGTACAAGAGTGGATCTACCACGAGATCGAGGAGGCTAAACCCTAGAAGCTAGCCTATGGTATGATTGTTGTAATGGAGGTTATGTCCTACGGACTAAAGCCCTCCGGTTTATATAGACACCGGAGAGGGCTAGGGTTACAGAGTCGGTTACAATGGTAGGAGATCTACATATCCAGTCGCCAAGCTTGCCTTCCACGCCAAGGAAAGTCCCATCCGGACACGGGACGGAGTCTTCAATCTTGTATCTTCGTAGTCTTGAGTCCGCTGTCCGGACACCCCTAGTCTAGGACTCCTCAAGAGTCCCCGAACCGGGCTTCAATGAGGATAAGTCCAGTAGCAGATATAGTCTTCGGCGTTGCAAGGCAGGTTCTCCTTTTAAGTTCCATGCACCGCGAGCAAAGGTCCGGCTTCCTTATAAATGCTGCGCTTATTGGCTTCTACGCCCAATAATGGCCTTCTTCCACGCGTCGCACGAATGCGAAAAGCCAGGGTATCTTTTATGTTTTACCCCCTAGTCGTGCAAATCATCTGCCTATAAGAGAGGCAAAAATCCAGATCCAAATCACACCATCTTCCTTCCGCGAATACTCATCGGAGCGCCTTTGACCTAGAATCCATTCCATCATGGACCGTCGACGCGGCTCCTCTTCTCACGCTCCCAGCCCTCTGCCATGAGATTGGAGGAGATGCTCGGTTCCGCATCACGAGCTGGTGAAGCTCCAAGCGGGGGGATATCTCCCACCGGCCTTCATGGTTCCAGTTCGAGCCGGGCTGGCCACCTACCATGGCGGGAAGCAAGAGGAGGCTACCCCAAGTCCCAACAAAGGGGAGCGGGTATGCTTCGTCCCCTATCTGATAAGGGGACTCGGGTTTCCTATACATCCGTTCCTCCGTGGGCTCCTGGAGTTCTACGGACTCCAGCTCCATCACTTTACACCCGCCTCTATCCTGCATATCGCGGGTTACGTAGCTCTTTGTGAGCTATTTCTGGGCATCGAGACCCATTTTGCACTGTGGAAGAGGTTGTTCTGCCCCGTACTCCGTTCTCACGAGGGGTCTATATGTCAAGTGGGCGCCGCCGAAATATGGCGCATTGCCGGGACCGGATATCCATCCGGAACCCCTAAGAAGGCGTCCGAAGACTGGCCTTCGGAATGGTTTTACATAGAAGACGCTCCGCTGCCGGACCCAGTCCGGGTCGGCCTCCCGGAGTTCAGTACTGCTCCTCTGAAGAAACGCCTTAGTTGGCGCCCGCGGAGCCCCCAACTGGAGGAAGACAAGAGCGTCCATTATCTGATGGGCCGAATAAGATTACTGGCCCATTCCGGGTTGACCATGATTGGAGTCATGGCAACATGCATTACGCGGGGGGTGCAGCCACTGCAAGACAGGGGCTACCCCATGTGGGATTTCAACGGGGAAGACGACGCCACCCGTCATGGCCGCAAAGGACCGGATTCGGCCGAGGATCTGGTGCAGATCTTGTCCGGTCTGTACAAGGGGGAGAAGGAGGACTTTCTCCAGACGAACCCGTTGAATGGGTTCTCCATGAATAACCCTCGGCGTTGGGTAAGCAAACACTTTAAGGGCCCGACCCATGTTTTCAAAGTTTAAGCTTCTTATATTATGTCTTCGACGCAGGAACTGCGCCGGATCATGGAGGACATGGTAAGTCCAGCTCCGCAACTCGAGGATCCAGGGAGATCCCAGGATCCGGCCTCTGAAGAGGATCCGAACATAAAGGTGGAGCTAATCGACGGGGTGTTCCACCAGCTCAGCATGGATAATGGTTTAGTCGCCATTACGGCTGACTACCCTGGATTATATCCGGCTTCCCAGGTGATATGAACGAAGTCCCAACACCATTGTTTCTTCCTCGCTCGTCTCTGACCTTCGCATACGATGGTGTTTTGTAGGAAGCGCCTGTATGGAAGCCGAGCCAGCGGCTGACCAACAAAGGCCAGTCCGGACCAGCAGGCGGAAGAGGAGTGCGGCGCGGACTGAAACATCGCCGCAAAGGTATAGCTCATAGTTCATTATCCGGAGCAACGTCCCTAGGAAACGTTTGAGTGCTCATGACCTTTGTAGGAGAAAAAGCGCCCGCCGGACTGCGGGCGTAGAGGTTGCCAATCCGACCTCTACCAGCCAGGCTCCAGCACCCGGTCAGGAGGGGGAGGCAAGCGTAAGGCGCGGGCCGGATACTCCTCCAACGGAGGATGCCGACAGACTGTCCGACACCAAGTCTGAGGTGGAGAGCGCCATGAACCCAAAGCGCCACGATCTTCTTCGTGAAGCGTGCTTCTCCCCGAGGCGTTGAATGCCTTTAACGTGGGGATGCACCTCTGTGCTCCTCAAGATGGTTTTACCAGAGCCACGGAGCAAAGATGTAAAAGACATACAGTAAGAGAATTTAATAGTTATATATGCCAAGAGTCCCGAGACTTAAAGTAGTTATATTAACTGATTTAAGGATCATTTGAAATGCAGGATCTTACTGAGAAGAATACCCAACTGTCTCAGGAGCTGCAAGAGTGCAAGGCCCAACTTGAGGCCGCACTTGCCGCCGCAGGAGGAAACACAGAGGCCCTTCCTGGTAACACATTTGTTTTTTAGGAATATAAGCGTTGCGCGGCATGCGCGCAAGTCTAATAATGATATTGCAAGTGCTGCCGGACAAGATCCGGACAGGCAGGAACTACTGCGCCAGCTGAAGGCCGTCGAGAGGGTGCTAAATAGAGTGCAGCAGGGAAGGAACAAGCTCCAAGATGCCCACGCCCAGCTTGGAGAAGAGCTGAAAGGTGTTCGGGCCGAGCTGTCTGGCTTCGTTAAGGAGAATCAGCGGCTTCGTCGCGGCATCTATATTAAGTGCTTAAGCGAACTCCTTTGAAAAGAAGAGTTCGGCGAGGAAGTCAATTGACAAAATATGTCTTGTAGGCGTACTCACAGGTCGCCCTGCGGAGGAGATGCCCGTATCGACGGGTGATCAACTTCCCGAGCTGTTGCAGCTGCTCGAACAAATTCAGCAGGCAATGAGCGGCGTCGTCCAGGCTTTATGGCCAGCCCTCTCCCTACCCGAGGGCCTTGGGGAGCTTGCGGAGAAGCTTCAGGGAGTGCGGCAGCGCTTCCATTTATGGAAGATTTCGGCCTGCCGCCAAGGTGCCAGGGAGGCTTCGGCCATGGTGAAGACGTGGTACAAGAAGGCGCATCCCAACCACATGGCCGAGGTCGGACCAGTGGGGCCCGATGGGAAGGAGATCCCTGTGAGTTTAGTATACGGCCAAGTAGAGTTGGCGCTAAATTTTCCCAACGGATCAGAATTGGACAGCACGTTAGACAGATTGAGGAGGAATACTGTCGATGAGATTTTGACAATGTATTTGAAAGTGACATGTGAAATGCCTTCTAGCGGATTGTAGATCGCTTGTCTTTGCCGACCTTTTTGCTTCAACCTCGGGACCCTAGAGTGCAGGTGTGTCTGAATACCTTCTTGGTTAAGAAACAACCGGGTATGCATGGAGACCAAAGCGTAGGGGTCATTAGTGCTTTATCGGACAAGTGCCCAACTAGTTATGTTATATTACATGGTTAGTAAGAAACATCTTCCGGGAGAATAGTTCGTTAAGGGTTCCTTTCTGGGAGGCATGCCCTAAAGTGCATGTCCGACTGCGAAAAAAGGTAAAAACATCTGGGGCAGATAAATAAGTGGGTAAAAATCATCTTTCAAGTCACCGATCGAATATCCCTTAAGAACGCTAGCTTTCGGCTTCACCTACCGAGGTACACATCCGGTGACCCGGCAAGAATAATCGCAGAGGTGCTCCTTTACCTCCTAGCCGAACGATCGGGAACGAGGGGTAAGCATGGAGCCAGCAACCCAGCTTGGCCAAAACTTAAGTCATATCGATGCATATAATGGTGAGTAAAAGGTACATGTGGAAGCTTGACACATGTGCTGGGCATGAAGCCCTTATAATTAAGCTTCTGGAAAGGAAGCCCCCAGGTATAATGAGTGCGGATGGCACATCAAGTATGTGCGAACAATGCGCAAGTAGGCCCTTAAGGGCTTTTTAAGAAAAAGGTTAAGAGAAGAAAGAGAAACAAAAGACAGCTGATGTAAAAATTTGGACGGGGGAAGGGGACGAACTCTTAGTCCGGCGCTAGGCATAGAATCTTCGGAGGCGGGCTGCGTTCCATGGGTTCGGCTCGAGTCGGTTGTCCGATGCATTTCATAGGCGGTACGCTCCGCCGGTCAAGGACTTGATCGATGATGAAGGGCCCTCCCATTTGGGCTTGAGCTTGTCCTTTTCTTGTCCAAAGAAAGCGAGAACTAGTTCGCCAACGTTGTAAGTCTTGGCCCGTACTTCTCGCTTTGATATCTTCGAGCCTGCTGGCGATAGAATGCGGAACGAGCCTTGGCGGCGTCGCGTTCTTCCTCCAATGCGTCCAAACTGTCCTGCCGATCCAACTCGGCTTCTCTTTCTTCATACATGCGTACTCGAGGTGAGTCATGAATAATGTCACAGGGCAGAACTGCCTCTGAGCCGTATACCATAAAAATGGAGTGAATCTAGTAGTATGGTTGGGCGTTGTCCGCAGCCCCCAGAGCACGGAGTCGAGCTCCTCTACCCAGTGCGTGTCAGATTTCGTAAGTGACCGCACTAGTCTAGGTTTAATGCCGCTCATTATTAGACCATTTGCTCGTTCCACTTGACCGTTGGTTTGAGGATGATAGACTGAAGCATAATCAAGCTTGATGCCCATGTTCTTGCACCAGGACTTAACCTCGTCGGCCATGGAGTTCGTGCCGTTATCGGTGATGATGTTGTGGGGGACACCATAACGGTGTACTACCCGGATACAAAGTCTATCACTGGTCCGGACTCTGCCGTTTTGACTGGTTTGGCCTCTATCCATTTGGTGAATTTGTCCACCATGACCAATAGGTACCTTTGCTTGTGGGTTCCCCCTTTAAGGGGTACAACCATGTCAAGCCCCCAGACCGTGAACGGCCAGGTAATGGGTATACTTTTGAGGGCGGTGGGTGGCATATGGCTCTGATTAGCAAAGAGATGACAACCGGCGCATCTTTGGACTAAGTCCTGAGCATCTGCCCGGGCCGTCAGCCAATAAAATCCTGTACGGAATGCCTTTCCTACAAGGGCCCGAGCTGCTGCGTGGTGTCCGCCTAGTCCGGCATGAATTTCAGCCAGGAGGCTTCGCCCTTCCTCTTCGGAGATACACCTTTGAAGGACTCCGGTTGTACTTTTCTTATAAAGTTCTCCCTCATGGACCTTGTAGGCTTTAGATCGCCGGACTATGCAGCGGGCCTCATTTTGGTCTTCGGGAAGTTCTTGCCTAAGCAAGTAGGCTAGGAATGGTTCTATCCACGGGGCGATTACTTCCATTATGTCGTGGGCTGAAGGTGTTGTGTCATCGGCTGAATCGCCGGTTGGCGCGGTTTTTTCCGGTTTGTCGTTTACGGACTCCTCTTCCCATACTACGGATGGCTTGAAGAGCCGTTCCAGGAAGATGTTTGGAGGGATAGCGTCACGTTTTGCGCCGATGCGTGCCAGTACGTTGGCTGCTTAGTTATTATCTCGGGCTACGTGATGGAATTCAAGTCCTTCGAACCGAGCTGACATTTTTAGGACAGTGTTGCGATATGCTGCCATTTTCGGATCCTTGGCGTCAAAGTCTCCATTTATTTGGATATTGCAAGGTTTGAATCCCCGCGCACCTCTAGGCGTTGAATGCCCATGGAGATTGCCATCCGGAGACCATGTAAAAGGGCCTCATATTCGGCTGCGTTGTTGGAGTCCGTGTACATTATTTGAAGTATGTATTGGACTGTGTCCCCGGTTGGGGACGTCAATACGACACCAGCCCCCAGTCTGGCCAACATTTTAGAGCCGTCGAAGTGCATAATCCAATTGGAGTATGCGCCGTACTCTTTAGGAGTTAAACGGTCCATTCAGCGACAAAGTCAGCCAAGACTTGTGACTTTATAGCTCGCCGAGGTTTGTAAGTTATATCGAATGGTAAGAGCTCAATGGCCCATTTTGCAATCCTGCCCATCGCGTCGCAGTTATTTATAAGTCGTTGAGTGGTACTTCGGAGGCCACCGTTATCGAACACTCTTGAAAGTAGTGTCGGAGCTTCCGGGATGCCATGAACACCGCATATGCTATCTTTTGATAGTGCGGGTAACGGGACTTGCAGGGGGTTAACATAGTGGAGACGTAGTACATTGGTTTTTGAAGAGGGAATTTATGCCCTTCTGTCTCTCGTTCGACGACGAGTACCGCGCTTACAACTTGATGTGTTGCTGCGATGTATAACAACATTGGTCCGCCCAGGTTGGGAGCAGCCATGACCGGATTTGTTGCCAATATGGCTTTTATTTCTTCGAGTCCGGTAGTGGCAGCATCCGTCCACTCGAAGTGTTCGGTGCGCCTAAGGAGGCGATAGAGGGGCAATGCCTTTTCTCCTAGACGGGAGATAAAGCGGCTTAGAGCCGCCACGCATCCGGTCAATTTTTGTATTTGCTTGAGGTCTTTTGGGATATCTAGCTGTGACAGAGCTCGGATCTTTGCTGGGTTTGCTTCAATTCCTCTACCGGATACAATGAAGCCCAGGAGCTTTCCGGCTGGTACGCCAAAAATGCATTTCTCCGGATTCAGCTTGATGTCATATGCTCTGAGGTTGTCGAATGTGAGCCTCAAGTCATCTACTAGAGTTTCAACGTGTTTGGTTTTGACGACTACGTCGTCTACGTATGCCTCTACTGTTTTGCCGATCTGGGTGGCCAAACATGTTTGAATCATGCGCTGATATGTTGCACCGACATTTTTAAGTCTGAAGGGCATCGTGTTGAAGCAGAATGGTCCATATGGAGTGATGAATGCTGTTGCAGCTTGGTCCGCTTCTGCCATCTTGATTTGATGATAGCCAGAGTATGCGTCAAGGAAGCACAATGAGTCGTGCCCTGCAGTAGCATCGATTATCTGAGGGGGAAGGGATCCTTTGGGCAGGCCTTGTTGAGGTCTTTAAAATCGACGCATAGGCGCCAGGATTTGTCCTTCTTTGGTACCATTACCAGGTTTGCTAGCCAATCCGGATGTTTAATATCTCTGATGAATCCGGCTTCCAATAGTTTGGCTAGCTCTTCTCCCATTGCCTGTCTTTTGGGTTCGGAAAATCGTCGAAGAGCATGTTTGGTGGCTTGAATCCTTTTAGGATGTTTAGACTGTGTGTTCGCTAATCTGCGTGGGATTCGGGCATATCAGGGGTGCCAAAGTAAAATGTCCCAATTTTCCTGGAATTCTCGCAGTGCGGCGTCTACATCAGGGTTTAATTGTACCCCGATGGAGGCCGTCTTTGTTGGGTCCGTTGGATGGACCTGGAATTTGACTATTTCGTCCGCTGGTTTAAAGGAGGTGGACTTGGATCTCTTATCGAGTATCACGTCATCCCTATTTACAGTAGAGCGCAGCGCGGTGAGTTCTTCTGCCGCTAGGGCTTCGAATAGTGCCTCCAGGGCTAATGCGGCTGTCTTGTTTTCGGTGCGGAGTGCTATGTATGGATCACTAACGAGAGTGATTATTCCGCCGGGCCTAGGCATTTTGAGCTTCATGTACCCGTAATGGGGTACGGCTTGAAAAATTGTGAATGCCTCTCGTCCTAATATAGTGTGATATCCGCTGTTGAACGGGGCCACTTGGAACGTGACTTCTTTGGATCTGTAATTATCCGGCGAGCCGGACACCACATCGAGTGTGATTTTTCCGGTGCAACGTGCTTCCCGGCTAGGGATTATTCCTCTGAAGGTTGTGCTGCTGCGCTCAATGCGGCTCAAGTCTATTTCCATTTTTTGAAGAGTTTTCTCGTAAATGAGGTTTAGTCCGCTGCCGCCATCCATGAGGACCTTTGTAAGTCGAAAGCCGTCCACTATAGGACTAAGCACCAGTGTGGCTGGTGCTCGGGCTGTTCGGAATTTAGGTTCGTCGCTGGCATTGAAGGTGATGGCTGTGTCGCTCCATGGATTTGTTGTTGCTACTTGGTAGACTTCGGCGAGGCCGCGGATTGTTCATTTCCGCATATTATTTGATGCGAAGGCCTCGAAGACTGTTGATACTGTACCGGTATTGTTGGAGTGGTTTTCCGGGGCTAGAAGCTCCTCGCCACTTTTGTCCACCTGTTGTAATATCCAACATGCTCGAAGGCTATGTGTTGGGACGGCGCCCTCTGTACTATGAAGTTTACAGGGTCCGCTGAGCCATCCCTCCAGTACGGTTCCGTGCCCTCTATGGGGTTTTTGCTTTTTGGTTTTTGTATCTGGGGCCTGAGTGTGATGCACCCTTTTGTTGCGGACTAGGGTTGTATTCGGGGCCAGATTGTCCCAAAAATGGTTTTCGGTTTTCCATCGCATAGTACTTTCGCACTATGGACGCCAGATCGGCGAAGCGTGTAATTTCACGACGGCTGATGGCGTTCAATATTCCCTTGTCCGTGCAATTATTGCAAAAGATTGAGATTACGTTTTCCTCTCGGCACTCCTTTATACTGTCCATAACCAGGAGGAACCTGGCCCAGTAGTGATGTACTGTTTCAGCGGGCTCTTGCCGTATTAGAGATAGATCGCATATGTCTGGGCGGGTGGGTGGAATAAAGTCCGGAACCCTACCCATCTCAAGGCTTGAAGGCCGTGAAATTTCCAAATTTGGAAGCTTGGATTGCTGGACGTTGTCCAATGAGTCCGGTCCGATGCCTGACTTTAAGTTCAGTGCTTGATCGAAGTCCGTCCCTCCGCGGAAATCCGGCATGGAGGGTTCGGGAGCCCGGACATGGCTAGTTTTCAATACAGGTGAAGAGTCGCCGCATTGTTCCTCCACCCCTGCGACGTGGTGGGTGACCTGGGGAGAGTTAATCTCTCTCAGATTGGTTTTAAGCCCAATCTGATTGTAGTCCGTAGCTACTCTCAAGGCGGCGATGCGATCCAAGAGCTCGTTGATAGACGAGAGCTCTATTGGATCCAGCTGCTCGGCAAGTTCCGAGCTGATATGAAGATTGCTTTTGACGACTTGAGAAGTCATTGTCGAAGCAGTGGCCGGACAGGCGGTCATAAGAAAACCACCCAGCCGGATAGTTTGGCCAGCGGCCAAGGCCCCTTTGGCGAAAATACCATCTTTGAAGATGGGTGGAGGCATCCTTCCTATCAGCGACGGCACAGAGGAACTCTCAATGAAAGCACCAATGTCGGTGTCAAAACCGGTGGATCTCGGGTAGGGGGTCCCAAACTGTGCGTCTAGGCGGATGGTAACAGGAGACAAGGGACACGATGTTTTACCCAGAGTTGGGCCCTCTTGATGGAGGTAAAACCCTACGTCCTGCTTGACTAATATGGATGATATGGGTAGTACAAGAGTGGATCTACCACGAGATCGAGGAGGCTAAACCCTAGAAGCTAGCCTATGGTATGATTGTTGTAATGGAGGTTATGTCCTACGGACTAAAGCCCTCCGGTTTATATAGACACCAGAGAGGGCTAGGGTTACACAAAGTCGGTTACAATGGTAGGAGATCTACATATCCGTATCGCCAAGCTTGCCTTCCATGCCAAGGAAAGTCCCATCTGGACACAGGACGGAGTCTTCAATTTGTATCTTCGTAGTCTTGGAGTCTGGCGGACGATGATAGTCCGGCTGTCCGGACACCCCCTAGTCCAGGACTCCCTCAACCCTTTTGCGACAAGTCGAGCTTTGTAGATAGTAACACTACTATCAGCATCTGTCTTCCTCTTGAAGATCCATTTATACAATATGGCTTGCCGATCATCGGGCAACTCCACCAAAGTCCACACTTTGTTCTCATACATGGATCCCATCTCAGATTTCATGGCCTCAAGCCATTTCGCGGAATCTGGGCTCATCATCGCTTCCTCATAGTTCGTAGGTTCATCATGGTCTAGTAACATGACTTCCAGAATAGGATTACCGTACCACTCTGGTGCGGATCTTAATCTGGAAAATCTACAAAGTTCGGTAGTAACTTGATCTGAAGCTTTATGATCATCATCATTAGCTTCCTCACAACTGGTGTAGGAATCACTGGAACTGATTTCTGTGATGAACTACTTTCCAATTCGGGAGAAGGTACAAATTACCTTATCAAGCTCTACTTTCCTCCCACTCACTTCTTTCGAGAGAAACTCCTTCTCTAGAAAGGATCCATTTTTAGCAATGAATATCTCGCCTTCGGATCTGTGATAGAAGGTGTACCCAATAGTTTCCTTTGGGTATTCTATGAAGACGCACTTCTCCGATTTGGGTTTGAGCTTATCAGGATGAAACTTTTTCACATAAGCATCACAGCCCCTAACTTTAAGAAATGACAACTTGGGTTTCTTGCTAAATCACAGTTCATATGGTGTCGTCTCAACGGATTTAGATGGTGCCCTTTTAACGTGAAGGCAGCTGTCTCTAATGCATAACCCCAAAACAATAGTGGTAAATCAGTAAGAGACATCATAGATCGCACCATATCAATAAAGTGCGGTTACGACGTTTGGACACACCGTAATGTTGTGGTGTTCCACGTGGCGTGAGCTGTGAAACCATTCCACATTGTTTTAATTGAAGACCAAACTCCTAACTCAAATATTCGTCTCCGCGATCAGATCGAAGAAACTTTATTTTCTTGTTATTATTTTTCCACTTCACTCTAAAATTCTTTGAACCTTTCAACTATTTCAGACTTATGTTTCATCAAGTAGATATACCCATATCTGCTCAAATCATCTTGTGAAGGTCAGAAAATAACGATACTTGCCACGAGCATCAACACTCATTGGATCGCATACATCGGTATGTATTATTTCCAATAAGTCAGTAGCTTGTTCCATTGTTTCGGAGAACGAAGTTTTAGTCATCTTGCCCAAAAAGGCACGGTTCGCAAGCATCAAATGATTCATAACCAAGTGATTCCAAAAATCCATCTTTATGGAGTTTCTTCGTGCGCTTTACACCGATATGACCCAAACGGCAGTGCCACAAATAAGTTGCACTATCATTATTAACTTTGCATCTTTTGGCATCAATATTATGAATATGTGTATCACTACGATCGAGATCCAACAAACTATTTTCATTGGGTGTATAACCATCGAAGGTCTGATTCATGTAAATAGAATAACAATTATTCTTTAACTTCAAATGAATAACCGTATCGCAACAAACATGATCAAATCATATTCATGCTCAACGCAAACGCTAAATAACATTTATTTAGGTTTGACACTAATCTCGAAAATATAGGGAGTGTGTGATGATGATCATATCAATCTTGGAACTAATTCCAACACTCATCGTCACTTCCCCTCAACTAGTCTCTGTTTATTATGTAACTCCTGTTTCGATTTACTAATCTTTGCAACCGAACAAGTATCAAATACTCAGGGGCTACTATAAACACTAGTAAGGCACACATCAAACACCTGTATATCAAATACACCCTTGTTCACTTTGCCATCCTTCTTATCCACCAAATATTTAGGGCATTTCCGCTTCCAGTGACTATTTCCTTTGCAGTGTAAGCACTCAGTTTCAGGCTTTGGTCCAGCTTTGGTCTTCTTCACGGGAGTGACAACTTGTTTGCCATTCTACTTGAAGTTTCCCTTTCTTTCCCTTTGCCCTTTTCTTGAAACTAGTGGTCTTGTCAATCATCAACACTTGATGCTCTTTCTTGATTTCTACCTTCATCGATTTCAACGTCACGAAGAGCTCGGGAATCGTTTTTGTTATCCCTTGCATACTATAGTTCATCACGAAGTTCTGGTAACTCAGTGATAGTGACTAGAGAATTCTGTCAATCACTATCTTATCTGGAAGATTAACTCCCAATTGATTCAAGTGATTGAAGTACCCATACAATCTGAGCACATGCTCACTAGTAGAGCGATTCTCCTCCATCTTTTAGCTATAGAACTTGTTGGAGACTTCATATCTCTCAACTCGGGTATTTGCTTGAAATATTAACTTCTATTCCTGGAACATCTTATATGGTCCATGACGTTCAAAACATCTTTGAAGTCCCGATTCTAAAGCCGTTAAGCATGGTGCACTAAACTATCAAGTAGTCATCATATTGAGCTAGCCAAACGTTCATAATGTCTGCATCTGCTCCTGCAATAGGTTTGTCACCTAGCGGTGCATCAAGGACATAATTCTTCTATGCAGCAATGAGGATAAACCTCAGTGAGGGAGTCCTGGACTAGGGGGTGTCCGGACAGCCGGACTATCAATATCCGCCGGACTCCCAAACTACGAAGATAGAAGATTGAAGACTCCGGCTCGTGTCCGCAAGGTACTTTCCTTGGCGTGGAAGGCAAGCAGCAATACGGATATGTAGATCTCCTACCATTGTAACCGACTCTGTGTAACCCTAGCCTCTCCGGTGTCTATATAAACCAGAGAGCCTTAGTCCGTAGGGGCTAACATTACATCTCAACAATCATACCATAGGCTAGCTTCTAGGGTTTAGCCTCCTTGATCTCGTGGTAGATCTACTCTTGTACTACCCATATCATCAATATTAATCAAGCATGGCGTGGGTTTTACCTCCATCGAGAGGGCCCGAACCTGGGTAAAAACATTGTGTCCCTCGTCTCTTGTTACCATCCGCCTAGACGCACAGCCGGGACCCCTACGAGATCCACCGGTTTGACACGACATTGGTGCTTTCATTGAGAGTTCCTCTCGTCGTCATCGATAGGATCGATGGCATCTTCAACCATCAACGCTGTCCAGGTGAGACTTTTCTCCCGGATAGATCTTCGATTCGGCGGCTTTGCATCTGCTGCGCCAATTCTCTTGGCCATCTGGAGCGGATCGAAGCTACGCCGCCGCCGTCAGTCGGATTCGAAGCTTAAACTTCACGGCCGATGACCACGGAGACTTGATCTTCGACGGACTCGAGCCACAGCCAGCGCGCGCCTTTGTAACGATGGGCATGATCTAGCTCTGCCGCGGACGGTGCTTTTGGTGGCGCACTTTCGGATCCGCTTCGGCTACTGCCCGGGCCGATTACTCAGTCGAGGGCGGTGGATAGAGCGCCGCCACAGGGGCTTCAACATCCACGGCGATGGAGCGAATACCAATCTTGTCCCTCGCGAAACTTCGTGATCCCGGCGCGGACTCCTCGCCGGACTCCGAGCCTCCCGCGCCCTACCAATTAATCCGGATTGGGCGCCGGTTATGGAATTCACCGCCGCGGACATCTTCCAAAGACTTGCCTTTCGGCGATATCACGAATTCCTCAAGCATCTCTCGCTATCAGAGAGTCTGGCGGACTGCGGCGGGATGGTTGGAGTTCGGATGACGAAGAAATTGAGCCCACCCACCACCTTTGTGTAGCCACCGTCGAGGATCTTACCGACATGCTAGACTACGACTCCGGCGACATCGATGCTATGGGCGGCGATGCAGGAGGCGAACAAACCAGCGCCTACTGAGCAATTGGAAGGCCACTCGTCATATAGCGTATACATGGTGGATACCCCAAAAGAAGGGGCGGCAAAAAAAACAGAGGCAGATTCTCTAAAGAAGCAGCCCAAACGCCCGACGTCGTGGCGCCGCTCAAAATCCGCCACAAAGAAGAATATAGATTCGGCACGAAATAACAATACCCCAGATAGTGCGAAAACAACCCCTCCGGCAAGACTCAGCGAGGAGGATGCGAAGCAAGCCCTCACGAAAGGCGGCGGACAAAAAGGTTGAGGATCATAACTATATACCTCCCTCGAAGACGGCAAGCCTCAATGACGACGAACTCGCCGCGCCCGAGGACCCGTCGAACAAGAGCTTTTCAAGCGCGGGCTCATCGCCACAAAGAAGAAGCCCAAGAAGGAAAGCGGAAGCTCAAAACAGCGGAAGGCACGCCCGAATAAGATGGAGCAAAGTACTCAAAACCGCAGAGATAATCTGGCAATGGCCACCAATCGAAGAGCTACCCGGCTTAAAGCTGCTTCGAGACCGACGAGGAGGCCATAGAGCCCCCACCGTCAATGGCCCAGCCAGTCCATCTACTGGACCAAAAAAAGCCCCAAGAAGCAAAGCAACACGTCAAGTGTCCGACGACAATGGCACATACAAATGCTGGCGCCGCACACCCACTATGTTTCACCGATGAGGGTCTTTGGAACATGAACTCCGAAAGGGTTTAAACCCATAAACATAGAGGCCTCACGATGGAACAACAGACCACAGAGTGCGGATAGAAGATTATATATCGCATATACATATGGCGGAGGAGATGATCTCCATGCCATAAAATATCTACCCCTCAAGCTCAAAGGGCCAGCCGTCATTGGCTCAAAAGCCTCCCGAAAACTTGTTGGAAGTTGGGAAGAGCTCGAGGAAGCGTTTAGAGCAAATTTCAAGGGACCTATGTCCGTCCTCCGGATGCTGAGATGATTTAAGTCATATAACTCAACAACTTGGAGAGTCGTGGCGGAAATTCGGAACAGGTTTCTAACCAAAAAGAACCAAATAGTCGACTGTCCGGACGCTGAAGCCTTAGCAGCTTTCAAGCACAATGTTCGAGACGAATGGCTTGCCAGACACCTCGATCAAGAGAAACCGAGGACAATGACCGCATTAACAAGCCTCATGACCCGCTTCTGTGCGGGAGAGGATAGCTGGCTGGCACGAAGCAGCACTAGCGACCCAAGCACATCCGAGATAAGAGATGGAAATGGAAAATCACAGCGCAGAAAGGAGCAGCGCCGGAGTAAAGAGAAAAGCCAAAAGAGCACGGCAGTTAATGCCGGATTCAAAAGCTCGCGACCAAATCATAAAACTCAGCCCCTCAAGGATGACAAATATTTAACTGTCCAACCTACATAAAATTCTGGGCCGGATATGTCAAATCCACAGTACCCCCGGAAGGCCCGCAAATCACACCCACAGGGATTGCTGTGTTTCAAACAGTCCGGCCGATTAAACGCCGAACACAAGGGCTCGACGATCAAGTTTAAGAAGATAAACCCGCCAGCGAGGCACCGGAAAACAAAAG
The DNA here is from genome assembly GCA_021437245.1 of Aegilops speltoides. NCBI lineage: Eukaryota > Viridiplantae > Streptophyta > Magnoliopsida > Poales > Poaceae > Aegilops > Aegilops speltoides. Next base: position 30,696 of record JAHHZJ010002383.1, read on the forward strand.
ACTTTCCCACAAGGGGTCAAAGCGGTAAACTCACTTCATGTGAGGACACGGAAAAACAAAGGCGGCACTTTCTAAAAGAGCTTCGCACGGTCCAACCAACAGAACCGTAGAGATTGGATATCAAAACCAATCACTTTCGACCACCGACTACTCGTTGCGTTCAAAGCGGGACGGACTCCCGATATTGAATCCGATAATAGACGGACTACAATTCACAAACGCCCTAATGGGACGGAGGCAATGACTTAAAACTGCTATATTCAAACACAATCCGTCGGACGGGATAGACCCTACCAAAATTCGACACAGCCGCACTTCCTTCAGGAGTGACGCCGGGCCCTTACGCCGAAGTGCACAGCTCGATATTACTAGAAGTCGTGTTGGATCGCGAACAATTTTCGACGCGAAAAATTAATTTTCCATATCGCCCCATCTAATAGTGAATATCAAGCACTTTGTTGGGACGAAGGCTTTGTCCGCTTCAACGCCATACCGCATTCACGCGTCTCTTACACTCAAGATGCCCGGTCCACATGGCGCCATTTGATGTGAGGGTCACTTAAAGACCCGGACTCGGATAGACTAGTCCGGACCCAAAGAAGCTAGGGCTCCCTAGCCGCATACCCTTTCCCAAGGGCTGCGCAAGACAATTGACCCGCGGTTTCATATAAACCTCACTTTAATTATTTATATTTATTCTTTTGTATATTTCTTGCACGAGCTGTTTCTAAAACTAAACGTTCCTCTTTTTCTACAGATGAACAACGTGCTTACCCGTCCAGGATAATGGCGCAACGGAGACACAAAGCATGAGCGTGCGAGAGGGACCCGTTGCAAGGATTCTTTTCAGATTAAGACCATGCGTAGACCTTTTTATCAATGTCTCTTGTTGTTACTCTCCCTTGGCTTCTTCCTATAGCCAAAGAGGAGCCTGACGCCTTGGCATCGGCCGCGTCAGAAGACCATGCCCATACCTGGACACTAGGGGCTTAGGGCATAATTCCGCCAATTATTATAAAGTCCGAACACCTTCGGGAGTGTTCGGCGTCTCGAGTTAGGCATTATATGCATCAGCTCCGAATCGTGTCTTTGGTCAAATGTTGGGTTTGCGGCTCACGTGTTTTGCTGCCTTACATTCCAGATCGCCGGCTAAGCGGCACCGGAGAACTATCTGCGACATGCCCCCCGCCGGGCGAGCACCTCGATGAAAGCGGCCCGATCATCATGATGCAGCGAGAGTCCGTCGACCACTCGATCGACTATCGGAATGTTTAGAATTCCCGCTTTGACGAAGGACCGTTTCGGTCAGCACATACGCACTCGAATCCGGAGATGTGCGGTGTCATCGAGGGCTATATCGTAGCCCCACCCTCGAGCTCCACGGCTAAGTGAAAGAGATAAAGCATTATAGTCCGGATTGCCTGCGTTAAGCTCGCTATCACCTCCTCATAACAGACCGAGATGTCGGATTAAGTGAAAACGCGCTATTTTGCGAACACCCGGCACCTTGTGCAAGGGCTGAAGCCGAAGATCGCATCTTTCGGGTTATACACAAGTATCGTGGCGTCAGACGGGAGAAGTTTTACTACTTGGAAGCACAAGTATAAAAAGCATGCATACTATAATCGCTGATCTACAAGTTAATGCGTTCAATTGAACGTTACATTTTTTGAGCACTTCGACTCTATTACACGAGCGCCACGCATAACTTCCCCGAAATAATGCTCGGCAGAAGCGGTTTCCATCGAACCTGGCGGCAACAGCGGTGGCGTCCATCTCCGGACACTGCGCCTTCACACGGGCGAGCCATCCGCGCGCCCTCGGGCCGACCGTTTCATCTCCTTGATGTGCGGCACCGCCCAAGGAATTGCTGCGATGGTCAAGTAGCTCGTCGCCTTGGACCTCTCGGCGGACATGGGCCACGATGTCGATCATGGCCAGTCCCGACAGTCTATTTAGTTCGCCCATTCGGCCAACCTGTCCGTCGGCGGAAGAAGCGATCCGGATGTGGAATTGAGACCAATATAACTCTTCCGTCTCGTGATCCCCCGGCTCGGAAGTGCTTAGCGGCATCGGCCCTTTTCGCAGCCAAGTCCATATATGGATCCTCCGAACTCCACAACCGCTCAAATTGAGCATACTTGGCATCCATAAACGGCGACGATCGAAAAAGGCTTGCTACCGCGATCTCTCGGCTTGGCGCAGCTCCTCCTTCATAGCCCGCATTGCAGAGCGGGCATCCTTAACCGGCGGTGGCCTTTTTCAGGTCTTCCGCTCCGATAACCGCTCCTTTTCAAGAGCCTCACTGCGGTCGGTAGCATCCTTTACTTCGCGGCCAATTCGCCACCGCGCCGCTTAGGAAGTCGCGCCTTTTGACTTTCAACTCCTCGGCGCCCTTGAGGCAGCAGCGTCACTCCGCCGGGCTTGCTCCTTAGCTAGAGCAAGTTCGCCCGAAAATTCTCCGGCATAGCAGCTGTATGCTCAGAAAGCAGCATATAACGTGTCGAGGCGGGGTTTGACCCACTCAATAAAGCAGCTACGGAGAACTATCTTACCTTGCGACTCGTCAAGTCGCTTTGTTGACAAGTCGCGATGTCCTCATACGCCACGTCAAGTTGCCGAACTAGCTCGGCAAACTCACTAGTCCGGCTATCCCCGGACCATCCGCCACCGCATATGAGCAGCGGACTTCAATTCATTAGATTTCGATCCTCAGTACGCTGTCATTGTCGACAACCTACCGAGTCTCAGGGGCTACTATCTATACAGGGCGCATTTTTTATATGCAAAACTGTTAAAGGACAAAGGGTTGCACCATTTTCGCATACCTCAAATCCCGCCAGCAAGCACATGGCGGCATTATGCAATCCGCTTTCAGCGGACGAAATCCTTCCAACCACCATACGCATTAACGCACGGTGATCTTCTGAAATAGACGCCCTCTCAAGCAGACTCTTCAGTTCTCCAGGCCGGACTCCGGTGGGTGCCTAACTCTCTGGCCCCTCCGGACTCGGGGACGCCCTCCGTGATTGACACTTGAGCTCGCTTTGCCTCATCTGGCGCGCCGCAGACGGAGGCGTATCGCTCTCCATCATCTCGGGAAGAAGGTCCCCGAAGATGAACTCATCGAGAAGGTTGCAGATCCGAGCTCGAAATAAATAGTTCGGTTACCTCTGAAGCATAAATGAAGGTACTTCTTTATTAATTAACTTCCTCTTTTATACTTACGGCTCGTTGGAGAGCTGGTCCTTCGGCGATGATTGCGCGTCCGGATTCTCTCCGGACGCCGGACCCCCCGGTGAGGATTTCTTCCCACGTTTAGGGGCTTTTGCCTCCGGATCTTCGGAGGCGGTCCTCCTCTCCCTTTGAAGGGAGGGGTTCTTGGTTCCCTCCTCTTCAGTCGCCCCTTCGGGCAAAATATTAGCTCCTTTATTTCCCCCGTCGCCCCCCTCTATGGGCGCAACCTCCAACAGTCGACCAGCCACGGGCTCCAGTCACGGTCTCTGGGAGGGGGCCGGACACCTTATCGGCCTTGATCGCGCTACCCATTCTGTAAGAACAAAGGGTCGAGGAGGCGAACTTTTGAAGGCATACAAATAGAATGTCCGGACTCTGAGCTATTTACCTGAGTATCCGGGCGATCGCGGCTTAGGCCTGCGTCCTCGGCCAAATCCGGACACGCTACCTACGGTCCGAAGAACAGCTTGTACATCTCCATGGGTGACGCACCCATAAAATGTTGGAGAATACGAGGTCCCTCGGTTGTACTCCCATAGGCGGAGAGGACGCCGTTTGCGGGCGGAAGATGCACGATTAGCATAACCTGCATCACCTTGATCAGGTAGATCTCCCTCGTTTGGAGGTCTCGAATCCGGCCCCTGCGGTGAAGGCGCGTCTTGGACGACCCCAGTTGAGCCCTTGGTTGACCCACGACATCAGTTGCCGTGGAGGTCCCGGGCGGAATGAGGGCGGCGGCTTTTGCTTGCTGCCCTTTGGAGCAGTGATGTAAAACCACTCCTGCTGCCATAATCCCGGTTCCTCTTGGAAGGAACCTTCGAGCCATGGGGCATCGACCTTCTTGCTTATGGTCACCCCGCCGCACTCCGCTTGACGCCCCCCGATCATCTTCGGCTCCACCTTGAAGGTTTTCAGCCATAGGCCGAAGTGGGTGATGACGCGGAGGAAGCCTTCGCAGACAATAATAAATGCGGAGATGTGGAGGATGGACTCCGGAGCCAAGTCGTGGAAATCCAGCCCGTAGTAGAACAGGAGCCCTCTCACAAAGGGATCCGTCGGGAAGCCTAACCCCTGACGGAGTTGAGATACGAAACAGCAGCGTATTCGCCGGGCTCGGCGGTTAGCACGCAACCTGCCCAGGGTAGGCAACCTGTGCGAAACTTCATAGGCCGTGCTTGGCCTCACGCATAACCGATATGTCCTCCTCCGTGGCGGAGGAGGGCATCCACCGCCTGGAGGTCGGAACCGGACATTGTTGAGGATCCGAGGCGCTCGAATCCGAAGCTCTAGGTGTTGGAACTGGGAGTGGAGGAAAGATTCGATGCGGGATTGAAGAACAAGGACAGGCCTTGGTCCTCTTATAAAGGGGGAGAAATACCAAGGGCCATCTCTGTGACCGTTTGGGATTCCCCTTCGATAGATGAGGTGGGGCGACGGGAACGGTTGGGTTACACATGCACGTATTGATGAGAATCCCAGAATAAAGGGAACACGATCTCTGCTTCAACAAGACGTGCCAAGGAAACCGCTTCGCTAAACATGCTGAGGTGGAGTAGTAAAAAACGATTCAAACGAGGGCTTGGCTGCGGCATGATGTCACGCCGCATAATACGTCAGCAGATTGAGCTAAATGTGTATATTTTATTCTCTCTACGCTGGAATGTGGAATTTATTTTGCAGAGCCGGACACTATCCTCGTGTTCATTACCTTCTCCGGACTATTCAAGGGAGGAACCCGCCTTGCAATGCCGAACATTATGCACGCCGGACTTATCGTCATTGAAGACCTGGTTCGAGGGCTCTTGAGGAGTCTGGACTAGGGGTGTCCGGACAGCGGACTATCAATATCCGCGGACTCCGGACTATGAAGATAGAAGATTGAAGACTCGGCTCGTGTCAGGAAGGTACTTTCCTTGGCGTGGAAGGCAAGCTTGGCAATACGGATATGTAGATCTCCTACCATTGTAACCGACTACGTGTAACCCTAGCCTCTCCGGTGTCTATATAAACGGAGGGTCTTAATCCGTGGGGCGAACATTACATATCAACAATCATACCATAGGCTAGCTTCTAGGGTTTAGCCTCCTTGATCTCGTGGTAGATCTACTCTTGTACTACCCATATCATCAATATTAATCAAGCAGGACGTAGGGTTGTACCTCCATCGAGAGGGCCCGAACCTGGGTAAAAACATTGTGTCCCTCGTCTCTTGTTACCATCCGCCTAGACGCACAGTTCGGGACCCCCTACCCGAGATCCGCCGGTTTTGACACCGACACTCAGATCACGGATCCAATCCGCATCATTGCTACTAACATATTTCAACACTATTTTCTCTAGGAACATATCAAAATAAACATATGAAAGCAACAACGCGAGCTATTGATCTATAACATAATTTGCAAAATACTACCAGGACTAAGTTCATGATAAATTAAAGTTCAATTAATCATATTACTAAATAACTCCCACTTAGATAGACATCCCTCTAATCTTCTAAGTGATTACGTGATCCATATCAACTACACCATGTTCGATCGTCACGTGAGATGGAGTAGTTTCAACGGTGAACATCAATATGTTGATCATATCTACTATATGATTCACGCTCGACCTTTCGGTCTCCGTGTTCCGAGACCATATATGTTATGTGCTAGGCTTGTCAAGTTTAACCTGAGTATTCCGCGTGTGCAACTGTTTTGCACCCGTTGTATTTGAACGTAGAGCCTATCACCCGATCATCACGTGGTGTCTCAAAGACGAAGAACTTTCATAGCGGTGCATACTCGGGAGAACACTTCTTGATAATTTAGTGAGAGATCATCTTAAAATGCTACCGTCAATCAAAGCAAGATAAGATGCATAAAGGATAAACATCACATGCAATCAATATAAGTGATATGATATGGCCATCGTCATCTTGTGCTTGTGATCTCCATCTCCGAAGCACCGTCGTGATCACTATCGTCACCGGCACGACACCATGATCTCCATCGTAGCATCGTTGTCGTTACGCCATCTACTGCTTCTACGATATTGCTACCGCTTAGTGATAAAGTAAAGCAATTATGAGCGTTGCATTTCATACAATAAAGGACAACCATATAGCTCTTGCGATTGCGATAACCGGTTACAAAACATGATCATCTCATACAATAAAATATAGCATCACGTCTTGACCATATCACATCACAACATGCCTGCAAAAACAAGTTAGGCGTCCTCTACTTTGTTGTTGCAAATTTTACATGGCTGCTACGGGTGAGCAAGAACCGTTCTTACCTCGCATCAAAACCACAGCGATAGTTCGTCAAGTTAGTGTTGTTTAACCTTCGCAAGGACGGGCGTATGCACTCGATTCAGCTAAAGTGAGAGAGCGGACACCCGCCAGCCACCATTAAGCACGAGTGCTCGTAGCAGTGAAGCCGGTCTCGCGTAAGCGTCTGCGTAATGTCGGTCGGGCGCTTCATGTCACAATACCACTCGAACCAAAGTATGACATCTTTGGTAAGCGGTATGACTTGTATCGCCCACAACTCACTTGTGTTCTACTCGTGCATATGACATCTACGCATAAAACCAGGCTCGGATGCCACTGTTGTGGAACATAGTAATTTCAAAAAATTTCCTACGCACACGCAAGATCATGGTGATGCATAGCAACGAGAGGGGAGAGTGTGTCCACGTACCCTCGTAGACCGAAAGTGGAAGCATTATGACAACGCGGTTGATGTAGTCGTACATCTTCACGATCCGACCGATCCAAGCACCGAACGTACGGCACATCCGTGTTCAGCACATGTTCAGCAGACGTTCAGCTCGATGACGTTCCCCGGACTCCGATCCAGCAGGGTGTCGGGGATGAGTTCCGTCAGCACGACGGCGTGGTGACGATGATGATGCTCTACCGACGCAGGGCTTCGCCTAAACTCATGACGATATGACCGAGG
>JAHHZJ010002384.1:0-99507 GCA_021437245.1 Aegilops speltoides
CAAATGCCATGGTTGTAGTAGCCACCTATATAATTTCACTGTTTTTCACTATTTTTGCAAACGGTTTGTTTGATTGATGCAAATGATATGGCGCTGGAAAGTTATGGAAAATGCTAACCTTTGTGTATAGAAAGTTTTTCTAATTCTTACAGCTTAAATACAAATTCAAATACGATTAAAATTGGTTTTGAACGCTTTTAAAGTTTACCAAATGGGGCAAATAATATACCGTTGATAGCTATCAAAATGCTAAACTTATTCATGTTGAATGTTTTCTACTTCGCAACCGCTTAAGAGTAATTTGAATACGATATGACGGATCCTGCTGTTTTCTCGCTTGAAAAACAGAGTAGTCGATTGATATATGTGTATGTTTGTACTGAGCTATTTTTTAGAGTAATTTTCAATGGTTCCGAAAAAGGGTACTTGTACTGATGTTTGTATGGGTTTGTACTTAGCGTGTTTTCACTAACTAGACTTTGCTCGCTTTTGCTCGTAAGTTTTCAATGGTTTATTATATCGTCGCCCCCGTACTTGCATGGTTTATATCATCGAACTGAATGATATTTTTTCAAAAAGAAAATGTTTTTTTATTTTTGTTTGAACTAAACTTTTTTACAATGATGTTCTGGACTTCTCTCATTTTACTTTACTTGTACTTTTCTCATTTGAATTGCATGGGGTTTTTTTTGCTTGAACTTTTACAAGTTGAATTTCTGTCATTTCTTTTATTCCAATGGACCACCATTTTTAACTTGTACTGATCAATATTTTTAATTCAACTATTTTTCTTCTAGAACGGATGAATATATGTTCGAGAAAAAGAGTACTTGAACGGATGTATGTATGGTTTTGTACTGAGCGTGTTCTGACTTGTCTCTTTTGCAACTTGAACTTTTTCTTGTTGATATTTTTTATGTTTCATAATGTTCTCTTTATTCGACCTCTTTTTCATGGGTCCTACCTTTTCGCTTTCTTAACTTTGAACTTTCTGGATTCATTGTACCCAAACCTCCTCAATTCTTCTGTAATGTATCTCATTTCTTTATTTTCTAATTTTTCTAAAAGGGTTTCGTAACCATGAAATTATTTATCCGTGAACTTATGGATTTTTTTGCCATGAACTTACCAACATTTATTCTGCCAAATACACACACTTTCCTACCAACATTAAAAACGCTTCAGCTCACATAGGCATAACATCAAACAGGCAAGGGCGAAAAATAAAAACTGGAAGAAATCAGTTTTTAGCTATTTACTATATAAGTATATCATCCAACATGTACTGTGTCAACTTGCATAACATGACACAGGGCAATAGCAACATCGTACCATTAGCAATAGATAGCAACTCAATACAACAGCAGAACAATATATCTTTTTCTACATACAATGCCATGATTTATTATACATAATTGTTGGCAAGTGCATGTCAAGCGAAACAATTTTTCAACAGAAACGACTTCTTTTGAGTAGTGCATGTCAAAACAATGATATTTTATTTTCTTGATCCTCCGATTTGGGCGTAAGAGAAAGTAACAAGAGAAGTGAAGTAATGCCACCACCTAGTACCTGCATTTAGTACACTTCTATTTGAGATCGTGAGCCTAAGGCAGTGAGGTTGCAAGTTCAAACACATGCCTGAATTGAACTCAAATAAGAAACTGAAATCCAACTACAATAAGAATTGGAATGAATGAAATTTATAAATTGAACCAAACTGAAAGAAGAAATTGGACATCATATGTACAACAAGAAATAAACTTGAGCAGTATCAGCTACTAAACAAAAAGATTGCTTTACTAAACCTAGAGATTTTATATTGGTGAACTTTTTCTTCCTACAGAACCGTAAATCAAATACATGTACTGTTCGCTAGGTTGTAGCAACATGATAAGTAGTAGCGCCACAAAGGAAGGCCACCATCAACAGTGCGCATTACCATGACACCTAAAGTATGTGTTGGCTATGCTTGCTTTTACATAGTACTACAAGATTTTTATTAAAAAATGTACAACAAGATTTATGAACATGAGGTCGTAGAGAAGTTGTACTGAGAGTGGATCAGAGCGATCGACAAGGATGCAGTAGCACACACACACACACCACCAGATAAGTTTCTGGGGTTCTTAATGAGCTAATGATAGAAAACATGTTGAACTGAAATTTGGACTTCCTGGACTATCGAATGTTTTGGGTTCTTTTATGAACCTTTTTGTTATTTTTTTTCTTAACTAAAAACCAAAATTACAATCACAATACACACATGTACTACACAACAATGTGCGTTTGTACTGTCCATGTAAACGAATTAACCAAAAACAACTAATTTACGAAGGAAACCATGTTTATGTTGCTCAGTACACCATGTGATGTAACTACAAACTCCTTTCTCTCTGAAAAAGCAAGATTCACAAATGACCTACATTTCTAGCATCGGTACATACTTGTCATGAACTGATAGAATTACTCAAGTAGACCAAATTCGAACTAGATTAGAAGAAATTCTACAGAGCATCATTTCTAGCATCAATACATACTTGTCCTTTTACGGACTGATGGTAGATATACATGGCGAACTGCTATACCACCTACAGAGCATCATTTTTCTACGAGAAAACACAATTCATCATTTATCAAAATTACGAGTTTCTTTGGACATAACCAAAACAAGAATTTGAACAACAAGGAGGAGCACGGCGACGGGCGTGTGGCTGGGAGGTGGAGTGGGGCGACGGTGGAGGTGGTGGAAGGTTGGCCCGAGGGTGGTGGCGGGCATTGCGTCGGGGATTGACCCACTTCGGATTTGGTGCAGTGGCCTGGAGTGAGTTTTTTTCTTTTGCTTTTTTCTGTATGGTGTACTGGTTCGCTCTGAATCTAACAGTACATTTGTCTTGTAGATTTCATTTGTCCAAAAACAAGAAGGAAACACTCCAATACTTAACAACTAATCTATTAGTACATCCAGAACAATTTCAATTTTCAGAACAAACTTCCATTGATGTGTTATACTATGAATCTGTATATAGGACATGATGGGTCTCAGGCTACTTTCAAAATAGGTTGCATCAGGGGAGAAATTACCTCTACCTCCTGCTTGGATAGAGGATACGCACTTCCAATACACGAACATCAGAACTGAAGTGGTTCTCGTCACCAGTCTGCAGTCGCTCCAGCTCCCTCGTGCTGCATTCAGAGAGAAAATAAATTAGTGATAGAAAGGAGATTTAGAGAGGAAGAGAAACAGAGGAGGGCATTATAATGAAGTGCAAGATCATTCTTTACTTGCAGCTGAGAAATGGACCAATGGTTAACTATAATGAAGTGCAGACATGGTGAAAAATCAAACTCTGAACTATTACTTGCACTAAGAAAAATGTTCAAAGAAAAATGAGATGGCGTTCTCACTGTGTGGGTGATCAATGGGTGCAGCGCTGGGTGAAGATGGTGGTCGCAGTTCCACTTGGACTGTGGTCAGAGCTCGACTTGGATGCATGGATGCTGTAGCCGAAGAAACACCATGGAGCTTTTCTGAAAACAAACTCTGAACTTTTCTGGAGCTTTTTGTTGAGCTGAAGTACTTAAGAAAATACATGATGGCATCAAGAAAACAAGTGTCTAAATCATTTAGCAATAAAAGCGATGGTATGGAAAAGTTGAATTAATGTTTTTCTCTCATTCCGATGGTACGGAAGAAACACCATATTTTTATGAAATCGCATGAGTTCTGGTTTTTTGAACTCCTCCAGTGCTTACACATGAACTGAGCAATAAGCAACATAATATATTTTCTCTGAACTTTATAGTGGATAAACACTTGAACTTATGAAATGACAGCACACCACGCACATCTGCTTTATACTTATCTCGTTGTTCGATGTGGTACACTTGCCACCTACTCGCTTGTCGCCGGTTGTACCCTACACACATCAGTAACCAATTAAGCACGCACCACATCACACCTAGGGTTGTATCTTCAATACACTTTGAACTAATGATATAGTAGATTAGTAGCACAAGAAAACAACTCTGTAGTCGATCTTCAGAATTCTATAGGTACACCCCAGGACTTTTGAACTGATGACATGGTTGTTTTGGATAAGCTGTAGGTGGAACCTTACATCTCATTTCAATTGAGGTTCCATGTGACACTTGCTTCCCATTCAACCTTGCTTCCCATTTCATCAGTACTAGTACGACTCATTAATAAATTTAGAATTGTAGCAATCGTAAGGAAACAATGTCGAGCCACCATCGACGGATTCCCCGCCAATGGGATCCTCGAACCCCGCCATGGATGAGCAATAGCCGCAAGGAGGAGCCCACTCATGGATGAGCAGAAGATGCTCAGAATGAACTTTTGGGAGGATTTATATTCCTATGTGTGTACTGTTGTTATTGCAGAGTGGACCTATGTTCTTATGTACTTTGAACTCTAAAGTCACACAACACAAAAGCCAATGAACTTTTTTCATTTTTCTTTCACATTTTGAACCACTGAGCTTTTTTAAGGTGAACTTATATATTTTCATGCACCTTCCCATTTTTCAGATCATACTATATTTCAAAGCCAGCTGTAACACAGCTCAGTTATTTTGCATGAACTTTTTTAAGGAAAAGCTAGAAATATTTACTCAAAGTTCAGTAAAAGATTAAGGGAAATAAATTGTGGTGCCAATAGCGAATCCGCTGCCATTTTAGTGTTCATGCTCAATCCTAATTTCAGCATCATTATCAAAGGAGTTAAAATCCTGATTTGCAAGTACCTTTGGATGGATCAATATACACTTAGCTAGGACTAGTTATTGTGAAATTAAAACTAAAAAGATTGTCCAATTCTTAGAAACATAACAACAAAGAGGTTATGGGCAGCAGAGCACATGTGCTACCAAAATTCAAATGCACGCCTATCGCAATCTAAAATAATTATTGGAATCGAGAGAATTACAGAGGAATTTCTTCCATTCACAAAATCCATGGCATACATGCTGCAAGTATGGGTGAGAGAAAGGAGACACTTAACATGTGGCGGTTGGAGAGTACGGTCGCTAATGTTGCTTGCTGACTTGCAACGGAATACCATAGCCCGACAGTGTCACCGGACGGCTGGGGCGACGGGTTGACTGCCGACGAGCGCAACCGAACCCGCATTCCAGAGTCTGCTCGACCTCCCTTGTGCTGCGCTTCGTAGAAAAAACAAATTAGCGGAGAAGAGCAGTAGAGAGAGGGAAGAGGTAAGACGGATGCATGGACTGCTGCTGGTTTTATTGTTGAACCGCAGCTAAAGACACGGCAACGGGATGCCTCGCCGCGGCATGGAGTTTTGAGCAGAGGCAGCGACCGACCTCACACTCACGGGCGGCGTAGGAACACGGCGCCAGCGGATCCGCGAGCCGGGAAGCCCGTGGCGGGGTAGCAGGGGGAGGACGAGGCACGATCGTGGGCCTGGCAGCCGATGCACTCGGCGACGGGATCCAGCAGGAGGCACGCAGCGGAGGGAGGGAAGGAGGTGGCCGGAGCAAGGGGAAGAGGTGGCCGTCAAGGGAAGAAGACGGTTCTGATTCATTTCAGGCAACCCACGCCGACGTGGGGGGAATGAGGAGGCCGACGCTGGGGCAAGGGACGCGCGGTCGCTGTCAAACCGCGGATCTCGGTAGGGGTCCCGAATGCAAGGCCTAGGCGGATGGTAACAGAGACAAGGGACACGACAGTTTTACCTGTGTTCGGCCTCTCGATGGAGGTAAAACCCTACCGCTTGATTGATATTGATGATATGGGTAGTACAAGAGTAGATCTACCACGAGATCAAGGAGGCTAAACCCAGAAGCTAGCCTATGGTATGATTGTTGTTCGGCCCTATGGATTAAAACCCTCCGTTTATATAGACACCGGAGAGGGCTAGGGTTACACGTAGTCGGTTACAATGGTAGGAGATCTACATATCTCAGATTGCCAAGCTTGCCTTCCACGCCAAGGAAAGTCCCATCCGGACACGGACTAAGTCTTTAATCTTGTATCTTCATAGTCTTGGAGTCCCAAGATCGATGATAGTTCGCTATCCGACACCCCTAGTCCAAGACTCCTCAAGAGTCCCTCGAACCAGCTTCAATGACGACGAGTCCGGTGCGATATTGTCTTCGCATTGCAAGGCGGGTTCTCCTCCGAATAACTCATAGAAGATTGTGAACGCCAGGATAGTGTCCGGCTCTGCAAAATAAATTCCACATACATCCGTAGAGAGAATAATATTTACACAAGTTCAATTCCACATACGTCACGCCACGGCCAAGCCTTTATTCGAATCGTTTTTATTATTCCACCTCAGCGCTTAGCTTAAGCGGTTTCTTGGCACGCCTTGTCGGCAGAGATCGTGGTCCCTTATTCCGGGATTCTCATCAATACGACGCGGTAACCCAACCATACCGCGTCACGCCTTCCATCGGCGAAGTTCCAAACGGTCACAGGACGACACTTGGTATTCTCCCCTTCATAACGAGACCCAAGCCTGTCCTTTCTTTGATCCTCAATCGAATCCGCCGCCCGAAGTTCCAACACCCAAGTCTCCAGATTCGGGCGCTTCGACTTCGATAATGTCCGCCCGACCTTCAGAGCCGGTGGATGCCCTCCTCCATCACGGAAGAAGACGCATAAAGCCGAGAGATGCCAGTACCTAACCCACGTAGATTTCGAGATAGGTTGCCCGCCTAAGGGAAGCTTTTCCCACTCCCCGAGCCTGGGTGAGAGCGCCTGTTCATGTCTCACTCGCCGGGTTTAGGCTTCCCGATGGACCCTTCCCGAGGGGGGCTCTGTTTTATTACGGGCTGGAATTCCATGACTTGGCTCCGAGTCCATCCTCCACATCTCATCTTTCATTGTCGCTTCACGAAGCCTTCCTCCGCACTACCCCTCACTTCGCTTAGGCTCAAGACCTTCAACGTGGAGCCAAGATGATCGAGGGGCGACAGCAGAGAGCGGAGGGGCAGTCATAAGCAAGAGGGCCGATGCTCCATGGCTCGAGGGCTCTTTTCAAGAGGAGCTCTGGCCAGGCAACAGGAGGGTTCTATATCACCGCCTCAGGGGGCAGCAGGTGCCGCCACCGCCTTTTCGCCGGGCCTCCACAACGGCTGGCATCATGGGTCAACAAAGGGCTTGATCGGGGCCGCCCAAGGACGCACTAATATTGCAGGCCGATTCGAGACCTCCGAGAGGGAGATCAATCTGGTCGAGGGCGCAGGTTATGCCGATTCGACGCCCGCCTCGCAAACGCCGCCCCTCCGCCTGGGAATTCAATCTTGAGGGACCGCGAGCTCTTCAACACTTCATGGGTACGACACTGTGGAGATGTATAAACTGTTATTCGGATCACAAGAGATGTGTCCGACTTGACCGAGGACGCCGCCTAAGCTGCAATCGCCGGATAGTCAAGTAAGTAGTCCGTGTCCTGACATACCATCCGCTTATTTGTCATAGATTTGTTTTTAACCAGCTATCCTTGAACAAGAGTGGATAGCGAAGCCAAACCGATACGGTGTCCGCCCTCCCTAAGACCACGCCGGATCCCGTGTTAGTCAAGATGTCGGAGGTTGCGCCGTAAGAGGGCTAAGGGGAACAGAAAACTACCGCCTGCTAAGGAGGCGCCAAGAAAGGGGGGATCGAGAATCCCTCCTCTAGGGGGAGAAGAGGACCGCTGAAGATCCGGAGGCCAAGGCCTCAAAGCGGGGAAGAAATTTTCCTGAGGGTCCTGCTAGGGGAAGCCCCGCCGCACTATTTCCCAAGGGAATCAGCCTCCAAATGAGCCGTAAGTAGTAGAAAAAAGGAGTTTCAGTATAAGGACATCCCTGTTTTATTTCCGAGGATGACCGTTCTACCTTGTAGTTCGGATCTCAGCCCTTCCCAGCAGAGAGCTCATCTTTTGGGGATCTTCGTCCGAGATGATGGAGAGCGAGACGCCCATCCGCCAGACCGCTGGGGCAGGGCGACGACTCGAGGTGTCGCCGCGAGGGTCTCACCGAAGTTCCGCGGGGCCGAGAGTTCGCACCAACTCGTGTACGGCCGAGGAGCCGAGGGATCCGCCGAGAGGGCGTTTATCTGAAGATCACCGATATTAATGAGTACGGTGATTGAAAGGATTTCATCCGCCGAGAGCGGGTTAGATGAGGCCGCCGAAGTTTATCGACGGGTTTGAGGTACGAGAAATGACATACCTTTTGACAGTTTTGCACATAGAGTGCGCCATGTATAGATAGTAGCTCGTGAGACTCGGCGTTGTCGGCGACGGCGCGTCGAGGATCATAATCTCGTTAAGATGTCACCATTCCTATTCAGGTGGGCGAGCGCTCAGTGCCTAGTGGATCGATAGAGTTGCCGAACTGAAGCGGAATCGGACGCTATGCGGATGCGACATCGCGCTGGTCAATAAGCGCCTTGACGAGTCACAAGGTAGGTGGTTTCTCCGCGTCACCTGTAAGGGGAGCTGATGCCCATGCCTTACAACATGTATGCTTGATGCGATGGCACCGCTGCTATGGAGGACCTTGGGCAAAGCTTGCTCGAGCCAAGGAGCAAGCCAGCGAGTGATGCGGCTGCCTCAAGGCGCCAAGAGATAAAAGCCGGTAAGGCTGCTCACGCCGGCAGAAGGAGATGGCCGAATGGCCATGAAGTCAAGGATGCTACCAACCGCTATGAGATTCTTGAAAGAGAACACCGAGCGGGCAAGAGGACCTGAAGAAGGCCACCGCTGGCCAAGGATGCCTGCTCGCAATGAGGGCTATAAAGGAGGAGCTGCGCCAGCCGAGACACTACGGCCGGAAAGCCTTTTCGCTGCGAGAAGTTCACGGATCCGGCATGCTCGCTTGGGCCAGTTGCCAGGGGCGGAGGATCCTTATCTCAATTTCGTCGCGAAAAGGGCGGACGCATGCTGCACTTCCAAAGCCAAAAGGATCACGAAATGGAAGAGCTTTTTGGTCTCAATTCCATAGTCCGGAGCGCCCACTTCGCTAACCGATCGGGTGGCTGAGTGGGCTGAGTTGAATAGGTTGTCCGGACTTGCCATGATGGATGTCGTGGCTCATCTATGGCCGGAAAGGCCCAAGCCGAAGAGTTATTTTGGCTTAGTGCAGCAATTCCTTGATGCGGTGCCGCATATCAAGGTGGTGAAGCGGTCGGCATGCATAGAGGGTGCACGGATGGCTCTCACCCGTGTCAAAACATGCTGGGTAGAGATGGACGCCACCGATGTTGCATCCCGGGATTCGGATGTGGTTTATTACCCGCCGAGCACTATTTTGAGGAAGTCCTGCAGGCGCCTGCTTAATAGAGTCGCAAAGGTTCGAAAAACGTTATGTTCAAATGACATGTATGATTTGTAAAACCATATTTATAATATAAGGGATTTTTATACTTGTGCGCTCAAGTATTGGAATATCTCCCTCGGCGCCGCTAATGTATATGTATATATAACCTAAAAGATGGCGCAGTTTGCTTCAGCCCCCACGCACATGGTGCGGGGAGTTTGCAAAAAGCGCATTTTCACACTTAATCCAACGCCTTGGTCCTGTGAAGGAGGTGGTAGCATAGCAAACTAGGCAACCGGACTATAATGCTTTATCACTTTCACTTAGCCATAGGAGTTCAAGGTGGGCTACGATATAGCCTCTAGGGGCACCGCTGGCCTCAATTGGGCGCGGTGTGCCCGACCGAAACGGTCCTTCGTCAAAGCGGAGGAATTCTAGACATTTCGGTAGTCGATCGAGTGGTTGACCTGACCGCTATATCATGACAAATAGTTTGGCTTTCATCGAGGTGCTCGCCAGTCGAACCGCACAATCGCAGAGTTCTCCGTGCCGCTTAGCCGATAGAGTGGAACATAAGGCAGCAAACACAAGAGCCGCAAAACCCAACATTTGACCAAAGACATGATTCGAGCTGATGCATATAAGGCCTAACTCGAGACGCCGAACACTCACTAAGGTATTCGGTCTTTATGAACACGGGCAGA
Source organism: Aegilops speltoides (assembly GCA_021437245.1). Classification (NCBI taxonomy): domain Eukaryota; kingdom Viridiplantae; phylum Streptophyta; class Magnoliopsida; order Poales; family Poaceae; genus Aegilops; species Aegilops speltoides. Next base: position 9,998 of record JAHHZJ010002384.1, read on the forward strand.
ACGATGCCCTAAGCCCCTAGTGTCCAGGTACGCGCGAAATTTTCTGACGCGGCCGATGCCAAAACGCCAGCCTCCTCCTTGGTTATGGTAAGAAACCGGGGGATGTGTATCAACAAGAGATAGTAAAAAAGGTTTACGCAGTGTCTTAATCTGAAAAGAATCCTTGCGACGGGTCCCTACTGCACGCCTCATACTGTGGTTCTCACAGTCAGATCCTCGATGGGTGTAGCTGTTGTTCATCTCAGAAAAGAGACGAACTTAGTTTGAAAAAGATCGTATGTAAAATTGTATTTAAAACAGAGTATGATTTAAGAAATGAATAAAATTGAGCTTTATTGGCTCTCATTCTTCGCTCGCAGCCCTTGTAAAGGGGTACGCGCTAGGGAGCCCTTATTTATTTATACCGAACTCGCCTTAACCGTGTCCGGGTCCGAATGACCTGTTTTAGGGCTTTGATCAGCGAGGCCGATTAGTGTGTGGCTGTCAAGGCAGTCTCTCACGTTCTTCCGCTGTCAAGGAGCACTCAAGTTTCCTTCAATGAGATGATACCACGTGGACCGAGCAATTTATGTGAGAGCCGCAGTAATGCGGTATTATGTTAAAGCGGGAAAAGCTTCAGGCCCCAATAGTGCTTGATGGCTACTTTTAAATGGGGCGATATGGAAGATTAGTTTCGCGACGGAAGTTGCTCTGATGAACCAACACAACTTCCAAAGAGTAAGGAGCCCATACAATTGGTATAAGGGCTCAAGGCTACTCCTTTAAAGGAAGTGCTGCTATGGCTAATTTTGGTAGGGTCTATCCTCATCTCATGGATGGTGTCCCGGTATAGCAGTTTATATCACCGCCGCCATCCATTAGGACTTGTGTAAATTGTAGTTCGTCGATTATAGGATCCAATATCAAAGCAGTCCATCCTGCTTTAATACTTCGAGTAGTCCTCGATGGTCGAAAAGTAATTGGTTTTGACATCCGCTTGGACTACTGGGTGGACCGCGGGCGCTGTGACTTTAGTAGGTGCCACCTTATTTTTCCTTGTTATCACTTGAAGTGAATTCACTATTTTGACTTCTTATGGGAAGTTCTTTGTTTTCCGCTTACCGCTTGTGGGGTTCACATCGCCCTCGCTGGTGTGTCGAGCCCTTGTGTTCGGCGTTAAGTCGGCCGGATCGCTTGAAGACCCAACAATCTCTCGTGGGTATGGTTTATGTGCTTCCTGGGTACTGTGGATTTGGCATATTCTGTCCAAGATTTTGTTTAGGTTGGATAGCTCGCCACTGTTGTCTTTAAGAGGCAGTGTTTTGCTGTTCGCCAAGAGCTTTTGAACCCGGCGCTGACCGCCGCCGTTTTGGGCCGCTTTCCTTAGTCCGGGCGCTAATCTTTTTCGCCGCTGTGATTTCCCATTTCCATCCCCGACCTCGATGTACTGGTCGCCGGTGTCGCATCTTGCCAGCCAGCTATCTTCTCCCACGCAAAAGCCGGTCATGAGGCTTGTTAGCTGCCTTTGTCCTTGGCTTTTCCTCGCCGAGGTGTCCCATGCAGCCATTCGCCCTTGGACGTTATGTTTAAAGGCTGCTAAGGCTTCAAGGTCTCGACAATGACTATTTGGTTCTTTTTGGTGAGGAATCTGCTCCAGAATTTATGGCTAACTCTCCGGCTGTTGAGTTATGTGACTTAAATCGTCTCGTGATCCTGAGGGCTAACATAAGTCCCTCAAAATTTGCTCAAACGCATCCTCGAGCTCTTCCCAACTTCCAATGGTATTTTTGGGAGGCCTTTGAGCCAATGCCGAGCTGGCCCTTTGAGCTTGAGAGGTAGGTATTTTATGGCATGTAGATCATCTCCTCTAGCCATATGTATGTGTAGGATATAATCCTCAATCCAGACTGGGTCCTGTTGTGTTCATTATATGCCTCTATGTTTACGGGCTTGAATCCCGCTGAAATTCATGATCCAAGACTCATTGGTGAAACATAGGGTGTGACGCCTCAGATTTAGGTGTGCCATTATTTTCTAACACTCGACGTGTTGTGTTGCTCCCCGAGCCTTCTTTCTTGGCTCCATAGATGGACCTAACCTGGCCATCCTTTTGGCGAGGATCCTTATATGGATCGGTGTCGGTTTGTGTGCGGCATTGCTTCCGCTTCTTTGCTTGTCATGTGGTCGCCTATCCGACTGTGCAGCCTCTTTGTTTGTCGACTGGGGGATCTACGGCCTCCTCGACCGAATTCGCAACAAATTTGCGCTCGGGTAGCTCTTGCTTGGTGACTACGCCGATTTATCTCGGGTTTTGAGCACTTTGTCCGCCTCATTCTCGAGTACGCCTTCCGCTGTTTTGAGCTTCCGCTTCGCTTCTTCAAACTTCTTGCAAAGGGCGACGAGCCTTTTGTGGAGGTTCTTATGTTCGTGATGTGTCCGCGGAGATCATCTCGGACTGTTTTCGCCGGGATGGGTTGTTTCGTCCAATTCATCCTGCTCGGACGGTTGCTTGGTGGCATGTTCGTCGTCCACCGGTTCGCCTCGCTTCATCAAGGTCTCATGAGGGTGCTGTTGTTATCGAGGCGGGACTTTGGGCGGCGCTTATGCCACCGCTTTGGCTGTTTTTCGGGAGTTATCCTTCGCCGCTCCCGTTGTTCCTCGTTATCGCCTTTTGGTGTATCCACCATGTATACATCGTGAGTTGAGGTGGCTTTCCGCCTTGTGGGCGCTGGTTCTGGTCGCTCTCGCATCGCCGCCCATACCGCCGATGTCTTCGGAGTCGAAGTTCAGCATGTCGGTTAGGTCGCCGATAAAGGGCTACAAAGTGGGTGGTGGATGGGCTTTAATTTTTTGTTGTCCGTGATCTCAACCATCCCGACCGTAGTCCGCCAGGCTTCTCGACAACGAGAGATACTTTAGCGACTCAGATGTCGCCAAAAGGCGAAGTGCCGAAGATGTCCGCAGCGGTGAACTCCATGATCGGGCGCCAATCGGATTTGATTGAAGGGGCGCGGAGGTTCGGAGTCCGCGAGAGTCCCGCACCGGAGTCACGAAGCTTCACAAGGGTCGTGGTTGGTATTTGGCTCCATCGCCAGAGGTAGCAGCCCCTGTGGCGGTGTCTAGCCACCCATCTCGATCGGGCGCAATCGGCTCGGAAGTTAAGGGTCTGAGCGACTCGCGGCGCCTCTGTGGCACCGTCCGGCAGCGTAGCTAGATCATGCTCATCGTGAGAGTGTGGCGCGCTGGCAGGGCTCAACCGCCGAGGATCAAGTCTCCGCGATGTCGGTCGATAGTTCAAACATTCAAATCGACCGAGCGGCCGGGGCGAAGCTTTTGATCTGCTCCAGATGGCTGCTTAATTGCCCGCAGCGGCCGCCAAATAGGAAGATCTGTCCGGGAGAAAAGTCTCACCCCGAATCAGCTTGTCGTTGATGATCGAAGGAGCCATCGGGCCTATGAGCGCTACACACGAGGAACTCTCAATGAAAGCACGAATGTTGGTGTCAAACCGCGGATCTCGGGTAGGGGGTCCCGAATCGTGCGCCTAGGCGGATGGTAACAGGAGACAAGGGACATGATGTTTTACCTGTGTTCGCCCTCTCGATGGAGGTAAAACCCTACCCGCTGATTGATATTGATGATATGGGTAGTACAAGAGTAGATCTACCACGAGATCAAGGAGGCTAAACCCTAGAAGCTAGCCTATGGTATGATTGTTGTTCGTCCTATGGACTAAAAACCTCCTGGCTTATATAGACACCGGAGAGGGCTAGGGTTACACAGTAGTCGGTTACAATGGTAGGAGATCTACATATCCAGATTGCAAGCTTGCCTTCCACGCCAAGGAAAGTCCCATCTCAACACGGGACTAAGTCTTTAATCTTGTGACTTCATAGTCTTGGAGTCCGCCACCGATGATAGTTCGGCTTATCCTGACACCCCCTAGTCCAGACTCCTCAACGCGCCGGACGTGGGGAGAGGGAGGCGTGCATGGGAGTAGGGGGCGGCGGGCGGTGGGAGCAGGAAGGCGGGTGGTGCGTGGGAGCAGGGGCGGCGCTAATAGCGCTGGGAGTAGGGGATGGCGGCCGGCAAGCTGGAGCAAAGGGCGGAGCTGCCTCGAGGGGTGGGTTCGAGAAGATGCCGGGAGTGGTGGGCTCTGTTTTGGGTGGGGTTGCAAAGAACGGGTTTTGCAAATGTATCGGGCCCTTATACGGGTGAGGGTAATAGAATAATATTCGTTATCGTAACAAAATAGCCCTGTGTCTCGTATATATATATATATATATATATATATATATATATATATATATATATATATATACACACATCTGGGCTATTCTTTTACTCATAATGAATATTATTATGTTACCCACTCTGATCGACGTGGTTCACAGCTTTGACCGACGTGGTTTTCAACTAGAACTGATCTTCCCGCGTGCATGACGGACGGAATAAGGATGCAACGCGGAGCTTCCGTTGTTCTCCGACGCGATGTCATGGGCCATTCGCTGCTAGAGGAGACATGTAAGGGTTCCACACTGCGGCAAGAGCTGGATGTGTTTTTGCGATATGTAGTCACCGGAGGTGACGGCGTGGCATTTTTGGCGGACGTGTTTTGGGCGCCGGTGTTACCGTGGTGTTCGTGGGCCTCAATTTACGTCGTGTTTGTTGTTTTTGATGTGAGAATTATCGGTACGTTAGAGTTTTTTGAGATTATTTTCATCTGTAATTTATGATTACAAGTTTTGGTGTTCTTGGTCGTTTCCGATGCCCGCCATGGAAATCTGTTCTTCTTTTTCTGTTGTTTTACTTTCAATTGGTGTTGCAGAGAGATATAAGGATTGTATGAAAAGATTTACGCTGCCAATTTTGCTTCTTTGAGTTGTTTCTACCCCGGATTCCTATGTTATTTTGTCGCTGGCGGAGGTGGTGTATGGCGGCTGACTGTAAGTTGCGGTTTCTTGTAATCTCGTCAAACTGTGTAATTAAGTTTTGTGTTTTTCAGTGTTGTTTTGAATTGCTGCCATATGTGTAGTTGGACTGCTGCATGTCAAAGTTGTATTACTGCGGTGTTGACATCGAGCCGCACCGATAGCTCTGACTTTGATTATAAAGCCCGAGCCCTCTCGCTGGCCATTCTATGAGCTGCAACTAAAGAAAAGCGAGATGGATCCTGAACTGGGAGAGGTCACAGAGGAGGAGGGGGACGCCATAGATGTGAGGGCTGTAGTAGCGGAGCATAGGAGGAGGAGGCGCAGGCGCAAGCAGATGGCGCGACGTGCTGCCGAGGAGGAACTGGAGGCAGAGTTCAACAGACGGCTTGCGCGTGAGGTGATCGATACTTGCAACTCCAATGAATTGGAGCTTATTTTCCCAGAGGGCGGGGGAAGGAACCATATTCAGATCATTAGTTGGGCTAGGGCGAGAGCAGCCATGGCTCCACATCCATCCACCAGGGCAAAATGGTGTCGTTTCTTTGATCGTTATGACTGAAGTAGTGAATATTATATTTTTAAGATTTTTGTTGTGAGGGAGCAGATGTTTGAATGACTAAATGAATTCAATTGTTTTGTCATTGTTTTGTCTGATATGTTCGATATGTGCACCTTTGAACTGCTTGTTTATTTGATGTTGAACTGATTTATGCCAAATGTTGCATGGCTTGTGTAATAACTATTTCCTACCAAATGGCTTCCCATCTCGCCTATTCATTATTTTTATAATCATGAGTCTCCCCGACTATAAACGCTATCCATCTATGTGTGGTGTGTGGCCAAGTCTTCTCCCTTTTTCTTCCTTCTTGCATAATCAGATCTAGGTTCCTCTCTTCTTCGCTGCCTTTTTCTATGTTCTCGTGTGTTCCATGGAGGATTGTTCATGCGGATGCTCGGGCAAAGATGGCGCAGAGATAGCTTACGGGTGTGTGTACGAAGTCCGGTTTGGAGCTCACTCAGATTTAGCAGTGTGGGCAACTTTCTTGTTCGCTGCACAACAACCATGGGTTTCAGACACCCTATGTTTGTCGCCTCGATTTGATGGTGACTTGAAGGAATCATGGGTATGTGTTTTATTCGCTTTGTTTTCTACTTTTTGTTGGTCTCGCTTGAATCCCATGGACTCGATCTGCAGTTTTGTCTTATGAATAGTTTGTCTATATTTTTTAATTTGGTTTTGGCAGATTTTAACAGTAGCGATTTTTGTGTGTATTTGTTCACTACTTAACAGTATTTTATCCATTTTTGTATAATCTCTGATCTGTTTATGAATAGATGTTTTTACTGTAGGTGTATTGATATGTATATTTCTTCAGTTTAGTCAGTTCACATGTCTAGTTAGTTTTGTGTTATTGTTTTGGTTCAGATTTTTTCCATTTTAGTTTGTTATGCAAATCGTTCCTATATCTGTGTAAAAATTCAGTTATGTCGTGTTCATTTTATTTTGTACTCCCATGCCCATTTGCGAAAATGTCACCCAGATCGGATTGTTGCTCCTAGTTCGGTGTTCAAGATGGAGACTTGCACAAGAATGACTATCAGTTGATGGATGCTGCCTACCACATCGACTTTGATGGTTGCATCAACCTAACTACTGGGTGGAAGGAGTTTGTGGTTGAGTCTGGATTTGAGGATGGTGATGTGGTTATGGTTATGTTCTCGAGAGAAGACGACTCTCTGACGTTCAGAATTTATGTGCTGTAGGTTTAAATGTGGAAAAATGACGCCGGTTGTGAGATTTGTGTGTGGTTGATTATGTTGCAGTATTTTTTCTTTTAAAACATTTGCATGTGAGATGGTTGAATTGTATGGTATTATCATAATGGTATGGAACAAGTTATGTAATGTTTTCTTATTGTTCGCTTCAAGTATAACTGTTTTTATTTATACATTCTTTATATTAGTACTCGAACAATTTCTATAGTTGAACCGATGGGCATCCTTTGTTTTGACCGGTATATTTTCATGTTCATAACTTGCGTGACGGTGCATATACGCGATGATTTTTTAGAACCCTTTTTGTTATTGAGTTTGCTTAACTTACATTCTCGTTAATGATAGTACTGATCTATTTTAGGTTGTCAATTACCAATCAAATTTGTTGGTTGTATAATATTTTTTCTTACTTTCTTACATGAATTTTGGAGCACATTTTTTCTTTTTTATAGATGAATAATGATAGTTTTGGTATTTTATAAAATTAAAAAATTTTAATCTTCGCTGCACAGTACTATATTTTTTTATACTTGAACCTTATGAATTGTAGTAGTTGAACTTCTTGTAAATTTGTTTTTGAAATTTTTATTTACAGTCTTATATTTTTTTTACTTCTTACCATTAAGACGTGTTTGAACTTTTTACAATATTTTTGTTTATTAACTGATTTTTCTTGTGAGTTTTTTTAAAAAATAATCTGCATTTTTTATTTTTTGTCATGCGTGATCTGCTGGAATTTTGTAATGGGGCGAAGTACTTTGTTGGGACATCGGCCTGGGTCGTTGTTTTGGCCCTCGATAGGGTCGCTCCTGCCACACAGGCAAAGACGGCGTATGCGCAGAAGCTATGGGTTTAGTCCCACCTCGCTAGTTGAGGGGGCTCTAGATTTGTTTATAAGCGCAGTCGAGGCTCACCAGTCGAACTCCTCTGAACACTTACCAGAGCGCTTATACACGGCGCCGCTTCTCTTTTCTTTGACTCAGGCCCCGACGGCAGGCCCTACGATTGTGCGGATTTCTAGGGATTCGCCCACGGGCTCGAGTTCAAGTATGTAGCATTGTCAGGGCCTGCGCCTGTCCTAGGGCGGTCAATTTTTTTCATTTTTTGTTGTGTTGAATCTAGTACTTGACTACACCAGTAACTTGGACTGGTACTTTTTTGTCCTTGGGCGGTCAATTTTTTTCTTTTTTTGTTTGTTTGAATATAGTACTTGACTCCACTAGTAGCTTTGAATGGTACTGCGCCTGTCCAACGAAGCGATCGCCGCAAGTAGCGAGGCCAAGCCAGAACGAAGCCGTAGCAGGGCGACGTGGCATGCCGCAAGGCCGCATGCGAGGCGCAGTCCGTAATATGACTTGCCCCCGCACCGCACTGCATCGAGGGGCATAGTTGTACCGACACATCTTCCTTGTATGGACTTTTCCCCATTATTGATCTTAGGGTGTGGGTGCGGGGGAACAGAATAACCGCACTGCGCTTGTCAAACGAGCGCACTGCCGTGTTAGCGTGAGGCCGAGCTGGGGGGGCGGGGTCGGGACCCCCCTCCCCATCCCGGCGAGGCCGAGCCAGGAACGAGCCGTAGCAGGCGACGACGCGGCATCGCATGCGGAGGCGAGTCCGTAACATGACTTGCCCCCGCACCGCACCGTACCGAGGGGCATAGTTGTACTGACACATCTTCCTTGTATGGACTTTGCCCCATTACCTATCTTAGGGGTGTGGGTGCGGGGGACAGAATAATCGCGACCGCTGTCAAACAAGCGACCGGCAAGCTAGCGCGAGGCCGAGACGGGGAGGGGAGGGACCCACCTTCCCATCTCGGCGAGGCCGGGCCAGAACGAGCCATAGCAAAGCGACACGCGCGTGCTGCCGCGCGCCGCATGTGGAGGCGAAGTTCAGAACATGACTTGCCCCCAACCGCGACAAGCACTGAGGGGCATAGTTGTACCGACACATCTTCCTTGTATGGACTTTGCCCCATTATCTATCTTAGGGGGTGGGTGCGTGGGGGAACAGAATAACCAGACCACGTGGTGTCAAACGAGCGCGACCGCCAAGAAGGTGAGGTCGAGCCGAGGGAGGGGGTCTGACCCTCCCCCATCTCCGGCGAGGCCGATCCAGAACGAGCCGTGCAGCAGGCGACGAGCGCGGCATGCCACGGCGCCGCATGCAGAGGCGAGTCTGTAACATGACTTGCCCCATTATCTATCTTAGGGGTGTGGGTGTGTGGGGGGGGGAATAGAATAACCGCATCGCAAGGCCAAACGAGCGATCGCAAGTAGCGAGGCCGAGCCGGGTGGGAGCGGGGGTCGGGATCCCCCTTCCCCCATCCCGGCGAGGCCGAGCCAGGAACGAGTCGTAGCAGGCGACGACGTGGCATGCCGCGGCGTCACATGCGGAGGCGAGTCCGTAACATGACTTTCCCCCGTTATCTTATCTTTATTTTTTAGGGGAAAAACCTTCCCCGTTATGAATTATTTTTTCATTTGTACTTTTAAATAATTTTTATTGTACTGTTGTGAGTTATTATTTGTACTTTAGTCGTTTGTTTTCTCCCTCTATATTAATTTTTTTATTGTATTTGATTTTTGGTATTATCTTTGTAATCGCCAGAGATAGTGGGCTTCGCCAGGTTGTGGGCTTTAGCCGTCTGCTTTCTCCCACTCACCTTTTAACCGTCCCACTCACCTTTTAACCTCCGATCTTCCCTGCTCCGCTCCTCTCCCATTCCCAAATCGATTCTGCCTTTCATTCCTCTTCTTCTCTCTCTCGCAGGGAAGTTGCATACTCTGCTTCATCGCTGGAGCGCCGGGTCGGAGGGTTCAACCCTGTGGGTGGAGGTCCGGTGCTCTGCTTTTGTTCCTTTTGCTCGCCATTGACTTTGCTTATGCGTTCTTATGTACATATTTTCTCTTTATTTCTAATTTGTTGCTCTCTTTGCTGTCCTGTGCTGCACTCGCTAGGGTTCCTTTGCTGTTGAACTAGCTTTTGGCAAAGTGGTAACCGATTGCGTGGCAGATTTTGTGTTTGCTGGTAAGAGTTTTGCTTTTATATGGCGTGCTTCGTTTCTGAAGTAGTTCAAAGCCCTAATTTTTGTTCATGTGTCTTGCAGATCTGGTTCGGCAGATTTTAGGACAGAGATCTCAATGGGTACATCATCCATCCGACAAATTGAATGCAAAGTATTTTCCTGTATTTTGATAATGTTTTAACAGATATGGTTTTAGGTTGTATGCTTGTTGCCATATCGAATTTATAAGTTGTATGTATTTTGATATCTGTTAATTTTGTCCTGGAATGTATGGTGTGTATGGTTTTGGCAGTTGATGCGACCTGCAGACAGGTTGTAGTACTTATCACAATGTGTACTTTGAACTGTCAGTCCCGCATTTGAATAGGTTGTAGTAGTCAGTGAAGAACTAGTATGGTGTTGAAAGAGTTGTCTTTTCTGAAGTTTGTTCTGCCAGTGGTGGGTTCATATTTGCTTTATTGGGTGGACTTGTAGTGTTCACATAGTTGAACTTATTGCTTGTTCATCTGCTTTTTTGCTAATTATGATGTTGTTGCAAGATGTTGAGTGCGGTGCCTCCGATTCGACAAATCGTAACGCCAAGATCTCGTGAATGTTATTTTGTGACACCAAATCCTCTAGAAGAACTTGCGAATGTTGTTGGTGTTTCCCTTATATTTGCTCTTTTTTATCAGCCTTTAATACATATATATGCTTAGTTACATCAGTTGTTCCTTTTGTTTGTGTCTGATGCTATGCGCTTTATTTATCTTGTGTCTGCAATGTTAATTGTGTTTTAATTTTTTATGTGCGTGGTTATGTTATTGGTTTATGCAATTAATGACAGCCATGGTGTTCCAGAGGACATTGCTGATGTTGTTAAAGATATTAATGATGGAATGTATTCTCTTAACGTTGATGATGGTGATGGCAGCTTGCAGTTGTCTGTTACCCAGTCTCAAAGTGTTGATGGCACTAAGGCTGTTACCCAGGCTGAGGATGTTCCTATGCAGTTACATCTCGAGGATGAAAGGATAAGAAAGAAGAAGTATGAATTCCACAAGACAAAGGAGTTGGAACGGCGTCAAAAGGCTGCCTGTGTGCAAGAAAGTGATGTTGATGTTGCTCAAGCTCCTAAATGGGTAGGCGATGAAGGTGGTGACGCGCTTTTTCAACCTGCTGATGCCGGATCTCATGGAAGTGACATGCTCGGTGGAAGACAAACTTGATGCAAACTCGCTTGACGCAAGTGTTTGATCGTGATGGAGTTAAGGAGAAGAAAGTTGTTTTGAAGAGGAAGATGTCGATCGAATCTCGATGGCACATGAGGCGTAGCCCATGTGTGAAAGCAGTTCCCAACCTGGTAATAGCAAAGCTGATGCGGATAGTGTTGCTGTGAAAATTGGTCCAAGCAAACTTGGTGGCTCCCCTGTTCGTCGGAGTCCACGAGGTTTGACAAATAAGAAGCTGAAAGTACGTTATATCGACTAGAGGGGGGTGAATAGGCGATTTTTATGAATTCTTCACTAAGGAATTTGCCGGTGAGGAAATTCCTTAGCGAAGAACTACTTGTAGTGGAATAAGTACTCATAAGTAAGCATAACATAATACACACATAGTCATCATGATGAAATTAAGACAATCACAGAGTACAGAAAGCGTAAACACAGGATAACACAAGATGAAGACAAACAGACTGAAGAAATTGAACTGAGGAAATTGAGAAAGTCTTCAGTCAAAGTCTTCAAACACGATATGAACAAACACTCAACACAAAGAATGAGCAAATGAATGAGTTGAGGAAATAGAACCAGAGGGTTGGTGAAGACAATGATTTGGTAGACTAGTTCCAACCGCTGTCTCAGCCAGTACGTCTGGTTGGAGCGGCCGAGTATTTAAACTCGAGGACACATAGTCCCGACACCCAACATCGAAAGCACGCAGTCAGACACCAAGTCCTCACCAGATTCTCCTTGAACTAAGGTCACATGCACTCGCCCAATCACTGTGGTAAGTCTTCAGCGACTTCCAAACCTTCACAGACTTTGGTCACTGGCGATCCAAAATTCCTCTTGATGCTCTAGACCATGACGCCTAACCGTCTGAAGAAGCACAGTCTTCAAAGGTAATAAGCGCCGGATCCACGCAGATCAATCTCTTCATGATGCTCAATCACTTATGGTTTGTGGGTGTTTGGGTTTGATTTTCCTCACTCGATGATTTTCACCAAAGTCCTCTGAGGATGGGTTGCTCTCAAATGACAAGTGTCAGTTTCTTGGAGCAGCCAACCAGCTAGTGGTTGTAGGGGCGGCTATTTATAGCCTTGGGAGCAGCCCGACATGATAAGACATAAATGCCCTTCAATGATATGACCGTTAGGTGGATAAGATATTTTGACAACTGGCTCAGAAGACAAAGAACGGTCGGAAATTTGACTCTCAAATTCTCGTGGCTATCATGTTCTCATCGTAGGCAATCCAGACTCGGCGAATTCCTAACTCCTCGCCAGAATAAATTCTCGCTGACTGTAAGAACTTCGCCTCTATCATCAAGAAATTGACTGAATCAGTATGAGATTTCCAATGGCTTCACTCAAGGGATTGGTAGGTGTAGGATTTTGAGTTGAGCATCACATGGAAATTTTTCCTTAGTATTTCCTCGACCCCTTTAATAAAGACAAAGTGTTTCCTATGACTCAAGAAAGAGAAAACAAAACTATGAAAATGAAAGTCTTCAAGCTTCATATTCCTCGCATGAATATCAAGTCTTCACGGACACACCAATTTCTTCACTTTCAAAGTCTTCATGAAAGTCTTCAGAATACCAAAATCTTCACCAAAGATATTCATTTTAGGGTCAACTTTCTCTCAGAAATATCAAACTCCTCATAGACTTATAGACCTGTGTACACTCATAAACACATTAGTCCCTTAACCTATACGTCTTCAATACACCAAAATCACTAAGGGGCACTAGATGCACTTACAATATAGGTTAAGTTTTCAACGGGGATAAACATATGAAGTGTAAGCACTGATATTGAGGAATTTGATTGCAAGATATAGAAGAACTCCCCCTGAAGATGTGCATAGTGAGGAATTTGCTTTTGAAGCAATGCACACTTGAAGAGTTGAATCATGGAGATCTCCCCCTATATCTTGTAATTCATACATGCATTTGACATATAATATGAAGAATTTGAAATGCATGATGAAATATGATGCCTGAAGAGATTCAGCATGCGAGCAATAATATTAACGAGGAATAAGCATGCAAAATCAGAGCACAGTGCATCAAAAGTATTAGAGCACCATCGGGTTTAAGATTACAACTCGATCCAATAAAAGTTTCAGAAGAGCGACAATTGTAACTTAACAAAAAATGCCCATATAATAGACCCGCTTGAAGACTAACTCAGATTTCCCCCCTTTGTCATTGAATGACCAAAAGGATCGAAACTGAGGACTAACGCCCCTGAAGATTATCAAGTTGATGGAGAGCGCCTGTCGGGTTGGTTGTCGAGTAGGGCCTGCCGCAGTTGTCGCCCAAGTCTTCATTTTCATGCTGGCGCGATGAAGAATAGGAGCTGTCTTCCAAGGAAGGAACCTTGACCTTCTTGAATTTCTTCTATGGAGGTGCACCAGTCAAATTCTTTTTTGAGACCCATGCTCTTCAGATCATCAGCGCTGTAGATATGAGATAGAACAGCCCAGGTACAGTTGAAGGTTCCATGGAGGTAGTATTGGTTTTTCTTCACTACATTGTGGGTTGAGGTCATGTTGTGAAGAATTGAACCAAACTGACGCTTGACCTATTTATGATTGCGATCAACTTTCTGATGAAGACTGAGGAGCAACTCACGATCAGTCATCACCTTGGGATCTATGGCTTGAGGAATTTGCTTGGCAGAGGTGTTGGCGGCACAATCATGTGTGGCAGAGTCATCATTGGTGGAGTAAGATGCAGCCTTGCGAAATTGACCATCCAATGGACGAATGCCTTCATCTATCACAGCAGTTGCCTTGCCTTTGTCATCAGCAGAGGAATATGTCCTTTTGAGGACTTCAATTGGAGGCAAGAAACTGCCATGGTTGAGAGTATCAGCCTTATAGTTGAGTGAAGACCTTGTCCTGATGAATTTCATAATCCATGGTGCATAAGGCTTCAGCTCAAACGGTGACATAGCAATATTGGCCAGAGTCCTCATGAAGAAATCATGGAAGTTAATGGGAACGCCATGAATGATATTGAAAAGCATATTCTTCATGATGCCAATGACTTCTTCATCATTTGAGTCGTGGCCTTTGATAGGAGTCATTGTCTTCGTCAGAATGCGATAGACAGTCCGTGGCACGTACAATAATTCCTTGACGAGGAATTTGGTTCGTGGGGCCTGCCCTGGCTTCAAAGGCTTCATCAGCACTTGCATGTAATGATTCGTGAGCTCAGGTTCATTGTACATGCAACGAGCACCATCAAGGGGAGGACTGAGTGGGAGGACACGAAGCAATTCAGCTTGTCGGTGCCTTGTAGTGAGTATTTTCGCACATCCAGTCCAGACCCAATTGTTCACATCTTCGCATTTTCGTGATGTGCAGCGTCGCATAGAATTGAAGAATGAGTTCTTCATTCCAATCACAGATGTCGCTGATGAAATTCAGAATCCAAAGATCGTGAAGAACACCGAGGACCGCTCAAGCACGGCAGAGATTCCATGTCCATGTGAGGAATGTGTGCATGCTCAAGACTTTGTCTTTGTCAATAGCACAGAGGAATAGAAATTTGCTTGACTAGCAGTCCGTAAATGCCTCTTCCTTATGCGAGCGTAATCATATGGATTATAGTCGTGAAGAACACATGCTCGCTGAAGAAATCAGCAGCCTTGAACTTTTGCTTTTTGAGAATGGATCCTTTGGCTTGGGCACAGGAGTGTCGTTGAGTTGCATCACAACCTCAAGAATCACAATCTCGTGTTCTTCAGCCGAGGAATTTCTCGTTCCTCTTCAAGGGCCTCAGATGTTCAAGGTATCAAGAAGAATAGCTTTTTCAAAGACTAGTGGCTGGAATTTCTTCATGCATGATGAGGTGGGATGAGTTTCTTCGAGCCCATTTGAACAGTTGTGCAGGGACCGAGGTATTTGCTATAGTGGGGTGAAGTGTGGAGAATTGGGATGCCGACTTTCCCAAAAGTCATCATTCATCACAGTGGTGCATCCAATGTCCACGTCTTCATCTTCGTTCTTCAACGCCATTTCTTCACCGTGAACCGAGGCATGGGCGAGGAAGCAACAGAGTTGAAGGATCGCATCCACTTCAATTTCTTCATCAATCTGCCCGACGAAGCAGCGTAATGATGTTCTTCATCGATCCACTGGGATCACATATTCTTCACCATAAGGAACAAGCTCCTTTGATGTCATGGTGGAAATCGAACAACATCAATAGGGTTCTCAAAGAGCTGGTCATAGTCTTCATTTTCTTCTGAGTCAAGAATCAAGCGATGATGCTTTCTTTTCTTCACCGCAGCTTTCTCTCAGCCTTGGTCTTCCTCACATCCGATGCGATGGAAGGGTAGGAGTTGGTGTAGGCGCAGGAGGAGCCGAGGAATTGGTTGAGATTTCTCAGAGCAATCGATGCAATGTTCTCGACTTCTTCATTTTCTTCAGCGCACCACTAGTGGATGCCCCGCAATTTCTTCAAGAATGGAATGGAGTCATCAACTCGAACTAGCATTTTCTTCAAAGAGCTGAAAATCATCGTGGTGCTGCATGTTCTTCAATTTGTCGAGCAGAGGCTTCAAAGATGAGGATTTTCTTGTTGCGATGGGGCTGCAACATTGGTGAACTTCTTAGTCAGTTTAACAAACCGACTTTGGCTCCTTGCCAATCAAGATAATAGGAATTGAAATTATCGCCGAGGGTTTTGATCTCGATCGATCTTGAGGAGTTCATCAGGTGTCATTTTGACAACATTGTTCTTCAGGAACTTCTCTTTCCTGAACTGAGCCTTCTTGATTTGCCTGGCCTTCTCAAATTTCCATTTTTCTTCATTGATGAAGTGGGTCAGCACGTGACTTTGGCCAGGTGTCAGATGAAAATCAGGCATAGGAGTGTTTGGGTCCTTGTGCCAGAGATCAATGTAGTCGAGGATCACCTTAGGATCCAAAAGCAGTGGCACATTTGTGCCTTTGGCTCTAGCGGCCCTTTCCTGCCTGTCTCTGATGATATCTGCAAGTTCTTCATCATCAGCTTCATTGTCGATGGCACATGGAAGGCAACTTGTTTTTCTTCTGACTAGGCCGAGGACCTCGCCCAAAGAAGGGCCTTTGTCTTCAGCAGAGTGGGGCTCGATGAAGAATTTGGTGCACCGAGAACTTGCTGAGACACCAGAGGCAATGGAGATGCCTATAGTCCTTTGGCATGTGGCCAGGTGAACAGGTGTTGAGGACTTTGCCGGAGCAACTAAGGACTTTGGAGGAGCTAGTGCAGCGTGAGGAATTTGCCGTGAGGTCTTTAAAGAAATTGGCCGTGAGGGCATTGCTGAGGAACTTGGCGGTGAGGGAACAGTTATTGAAGCACTTGGCTTGTGAGCGGGCTTCTTTGCCATTGATTTCCTAGGCTTGTCAGAGGCCTTTGTGGCAGCAGCAGCAGCAGCAGAGTCTTCATTAAATTTCCTCACTGCTTCTTTGGCTTGTCTGGCCAACTTGGCTTGACGCTTGGCCCATTCATCAGGAAAATCCTCACCACGCTTGATGTTGGTGGGATCAGCTTCTTGTCCAGGTGCCAATGGAGCTCTTGGGCATGGAGGATTTAGAGCAAATTTCTTCATATACTTTGGAGTTACATATCTGTACTCCCTCCATTCTCTTGCCCATCTCCTTTCGATCCTCTGAATGCGCACCTTGCGCTGATTTTTGTTCTCTTTGCTTAACTTGGCCTGTCGTGTGCAATAGTCCTTATAAATGTCATCGTGGATCTCAAAAGCAGCCATGACCTCAGCTTCTTTTCCTCCTTTCTCGTGGTTTCTTACCTTCGCCATATTCTTCGATGAGGAATTTGAACAATTGAACACTCAAGAAGTATGCAACTTTTCTTCATGGAACGCTGCAAATGAGTTAAGTTGATGAGAACCTAGTGATTCAGTAGCGGACATGAGTACATGTGAACAGAGTATAGTTGCGAGGAATTTGAAGAGGTCATATGCTTTCTCAGAGGGTTTTCAAAATGAACAAGTTTGAGGAATTTGACTAGATGAGTCTTGAAGAATTTCACTAAGCGTACTTTGTCTTAGGTTCCAGAGTTGTATAGATCAACGATCCACACAATTGAGGAATCTTGAAGAAAATGATGCTTAGGGAAACAAATCAAGAATAGATGACTTGTGAGGTGTTTTGTGTGTGAGGATTTGAAGAATAAAACACCTTTGAAGATTTTGTAGTGAAAATTTGAATCAAAGAGGGCAGTAAAAGTAACTTTTAATTACCCTGGATGAAGAACACGATTTAACCGAGAAAAGTAGATTTGAAGCTCGTCGGCACCAGATCTTCCACGCCTAACTTGGCGGAGGAAGACAGCTACATGGCGGTGGAGTGAAGATTTCGCTGTCGGCGCGAGTACGACGGCGACGAGGTCGAGGCAAGGAAGCTCTTCCTCACCGGCGACGATGGAGAAGCGGCGCTTAGGGTTTGAGAAGCTCGAGAGAGAGAGAGAGGGTCGAGCGGAGTAAAGGAAGTGAGGAAGGGTGAGGGGTATTTATAGTCGCAGTGAAAAACTGTTCGTCCAAGATTTAGGACTAACGTGTTCTCGCCCTTCTCATTCGCTGACATGTGTCACCCACGCATCAATAGTGGAGATCGTGTTAGATCGGGTGAATAGATAAGTCTATCATGGGAAATGGGACGGTTTGAGCGGCAAAACCAAAAATTTGGATAAGATAGTTTTAAAGTTTCATTCGCAATTTCTTCAAATTGACAAGGACATAATGAAGATTTTGAACGAAGTTTCAAATAGAACGCATATGAAGAATTTGTGAATAGATTGGGTTGAGTATAGCATAGAGGGGAAGGGTCCGATCACATTCACTTAGCGTAAAATGCAACTTGAAGAAATAGCCATAAGTGAATGTTGTAGAGGACATAAACCCATATATATATAGCCAATGAAGAAAGATGACGAAACAGTGAAGATTTTGCAAAGTTGAAGAATTTGAAAACTCAAGAATTTCAAACCGAGGAATAACTCAAATTGAAGATTTTCAACTTTGGTGGTGGCGTGACTCCATCAGATAAGAATGATGATTTTGCATACACCGCTGCATAATTGTCGAGGGTTCTCGAGAATCAAATTCTTCATTAATTTCTTCACACTTAGAGTGTTATTCTTCATTGATTGAAGAAAACGCTTTCTTCATGTGTTGCACATCTAAGTCATCAATTTTGCATAAGTGTTAGGATGTGTGTCCTTTTCAAAGAACATTCAAGACTCTAAGATATTTAGCTCACACCGCAACTTGCTAAATTTCTTCTCATCCAAGGGCTTTGTGAAGATATCGCTAGCTGTTCTTCGCCTTCACATGTTCAATAGCAATGTCGCCTTCAACACATGATCACGAAGAAAATGATGACGGATCTGAATGTGCTTTGTCTTCGAAAGTGTTGAATCGGGTTATGAGCAATCTTGATGGCACTCTCATTGTCACAAGAGAGAGGCACGTTCTTCATGTTGATGCAGAGTCCTTGAGAGTTTGCTTCATCCACAGCAATTGAGCACAAGAAGAACCAGCAGCAATATACTCAGCTTCAGAAGAGACAAGTGATACGCAGCTCGCTTTCTTCGAGGACCAATGCACTAGAGATCGTCCGAGGAAATGACAAGTACCAGATGTTGACTTGCGGTCCACACGATCACCAAGATAGTCGAGTCAAATATCCAATGAGATCAAAGGTAGAGCCCTTGGGGTACCATAGTCCTAGTGTTGGTGTGTGAGCTAGATATCAAGAATATGCTTCACAGCCTTATGGTGTGATTCCTTGGTGTTGCTTGAAATCGGGCACACATGCAAACACTAAGCATTATATCCGCCTAGATGCACATAAGTACAATAAAGAACCAATCATGGAGCGGTATACCTTGTGATCAAGTCAATACCATTTTCATCAAGGCATAGATGGCCATTTGTGGGCATAGGAATTTTGACTCCTTTGCAATCTTGCATGCCAATTTCCTTAGAACATCCTTGAGGTATTTCTCCGAGATATGAATATGCCATTGTGCTGTTGATTTAATTTGAAGACCTAAGAAGAATTTCAACTCTCCCATCATAGACATTTGATATTCTTCACTCATCATATAGGCAAATTCATCACTATAACGTTGGTCAAGACAGCCAAAGATAATATCATCAACGATATTTGGCACACAAACAGTTCACCATCATAAGATTTAGTAAAGAGAGTAGGGTCGAGTGAACCGGTGTGAAGCCATTCTTCACGAAGAATTCCTTCAAAGTATCATACCACACCGAGGGGCCTGCTTGAGGCCATAGAGGGCCTTGTTGAGTCTCAAGACTTTGTCGATTCTTAGGATCTTCAAAACCCGGGGTTGAGCAACATATACTTCTTCCTCAAGCTTACCATTGAGGAATGCACTTTTCACATCCATTTGATATAAAGTGATATTATGATGATTAGCATAAGCAAGTATATGTAATAGCCTCAAGTCTAGCAACAGTAAAAGTTTCATCGAAATCAATTCCTTCAACCTCTGTGTAGCCTTGAGCTACAAGTCGTGCCTTATTCCTCACCACAAGGCCATTTTCATCTTGCTTGTTATGTAGATCCACTTTGTGCCAATGATATTATGCTTATGCGAGGATCTAGACGCTTGACCAGTTCCCACACATTATTGAGCTCGAATCGATGTAATTCTTTTGCATAGCTCGAATCCACTCAGCTCCGTAAATGCTTCATCTACCTTAGTGGGCTCTTTGATAGAGACAAAAGCATAGTGCCCACAAAAGTTAGATAAATGTGAAGCTTTTGAGCATGTGAGAGGACCCGTGCTTCAATGTCATCGATGATCTTTTCAACTTGCACTTCTTTTGCAACGCGAGGATGAGCTGGTTGTCGCCGAGGAATTTGATCAAGATTTTCTTCAAAGACCATTTTCTTCAAAGACCATTTTCTTCAGATTTTCCTGTGTACATCACCGGATGGTCTTCGCTCGAATGAATTCTTCAGAGATTCTTCGTAGGAATAACATCCTCAAGAGCCTTGAACTTGATAGAATCTTCAGGTGCTGGTTCATCTATCACAGAAGGTAGGTGCTCTCTTTGCGCAGCCATTAGTTTCATCGAATCAAGACATCTACAGCTTCAACAATCTTGTGAAGAGCGATGTTGAAGACTCAGAGGTGTGCGTAGTCCTTTCCAGAACCAAGCATAAAACCTTCATGTGCTTTCTGTGCAAATTTAGCATTGTGATGAGGATCTCTAATCCAACATTTAGCAATCAAGACTTTGAAATAACTCACATTTGGTTTCTTGTCGTGAGGAGTTCATAGGCGTCTTCTTGAAGAATTTGTGAAGATATACTTTGTTGATGATGTGGCACGGGTATCAATTGCATCAATCCAAAACCGATGAGGTGTTTTGTATTCATCAAGCATAGTGCGAGCCATCTCAACAAGAGTTCTGCTTTTGCGCCCACGACACCATTTTGCCGAGGAGTATAAGGAGCAGATAATTCATGAGTAATACCAAGTTCATCAAGATAGCCATCAAGACCGAATTCTTGAACTCAGGCCCATTGTCACTCCCGATGTGCTTGATCTTCACACCAAAGTTGGTTGAAGCCCTCGAGGAAAATCGCTTGAAGACTTCCCGCACTTCATGTTTGTAGGCAACAATGTGTACCCATGTGTAACGAGAGTAATCATCAACAATAACAAAGCCATATAGAGATGCATCATTAGTCACAAAGCAGAATAATGATTAGGACCAAGAGATCCATGTGAAGCAATTCAAATGGTCGAGTGGTGGTCATGATAGTCTTTGCTGGATGCTTGGCCTTGGTCATTTTTCCAGCTTCATGTGCACCACACAGTGATCCTTGAGGAATTTGACATTCTCAATGCCAATGACATGCTTCTTCTTCGTGAGCTGCAGCAGATTCCTCATGCCAAGATGACCAAGTCGTCGATGCCATAGCCAGCCTTCTCCAAGCTTTTGCAAGTAAGCACACGGCAGGTTGTGGTCCAGAGAGAAATCAACAATGTACAAGTCTCCTCTCCTAAAGCCTTCAAGACTTTGGAATTGTCACTTCCATGATCACAACACAACGATACTTGCCAAAGACAACAACCATATCAAGATCACAAAGCATTGAGATGATATGAGGTTGTATCCTAAGGACTCGATAAGCATGACTTTGTCCATGTGTCGATCCTTAGAGATCGCAACCTTAGCTAGACCCAATACCGACTTTTGCCTTTGTCGTGAAGATGATATGCTTCAGATGTGATGGTGTTAATGGAGCATCCATCAATAGATTCTTGTCACCAATATGTGATTTGTACAACCACTATCGAGGACCCACTCGCTTGCTTTTGGGTTGATCATCCCGCAGATGAATTAGTGCATCTTACAAACTCATATACTTCATCGCTGAAGAATATGACATCAAGATTACCGCTCAATTTCATCAAGCAATAGCATAGATAAGAAGTATTGAGGACGGTGAAATGAAGGTTCATTTCATCATGATTAGCCTCAAGGTCCTTTCAGCATTTTGTCGTGCCCCAAAGAAATTCTTTCAGACGCTAAAGCACGCCCGATGCCTGACCCGCATAAGAGATTAGTTCTTTTTCTTCACCACCCACATCTTGAGGGGTGGCAAAGAGTTCATCACTCATGAGCACTATATGAGAAAGGTGGCAAAGATGCCAAACCATTTCGCTTCACATAAGAGGGGTTAGGTAAGCATATGAATAAGCAGAAATTCTTCGAGGACTTATGAACATAATGATTTGAAGAATAATGCACATATTCATAGCCCTTAGCTCTACCCCTGTAAATGTAGTTGTTAGCATGATGATGTTCATATGAGGACTTTGATCCTTTGAGGAATTTGATCCATGTGAGGAATTTGGTCCATATGAAGAGTTTGATCTGGGGTTCCTGTTCTTCACTGGTGGTGTCATGAGGACATTCACCTGAAGACTTTCAACATAACTTTCGGGAACCCAGATTTTCTTCATAGGGGAACCGCTCTCGCAGCTTAGTGCCAACATATCTAGCAAATACTTCACCATTCTGATTTTTGAAAAGTTTATAGTTGAGTCAAATGACTCATCGAAGAATGAGGAGATTCACATGTAAAGTCAGATAAGTTAGATGGATCAACTAGAGGTCCCTTTGCAAAGAACCCATGAGGTTTTGGGGTACCGCCAAAGCTTCCAATATGTTCCATCAAGATTGAGTTTCTCTCAAAGGCAATACCCTCTTTCCTAGGGTTTCTGTTGAGGATCTGCTTTTTAAGCACATCACAAAGAGTCTGATGCCCTTTGAGGCTTTTGTACATGCCTGTCATTTACAATTCCTTCAGCCCTGCATTGTCAGTGATACTAGCAATGTCCTCAGATGAGGAATTTGTGATAGCAGAGACATGTGAAGAATTTGTAACATTTGAAGCATTTGAACATTTAGGTGAAGAATTAGCAGATTCACGTTCAATGCACTTTAAGCATGGAGGATCAAATTGTTCCTGAGTAGCGCTGATTTGTTGAGCAAGTAATGAATCGCGCTTCCTTCAAGATCTTCATAACTCACTCTTAGCTTTTCAAGATCTTGCTTTTTTGAAGAAATTCATAAGAAAGCTTCTCATGATCGCTAAGAGGGTTTTATGATGACTTTGAAGGTTGTCAAACTTAGACCAAGTCTCAAGATTTTCGCTAAGTCTTTAGTGCGGTCCATTTCATCACCCAACATATAATCACTTTTGTCTAGCATGTTTTGAAGTTTTTCAATAGCCTTTTGTTGTTTCACAGCAATCTTAGCAAGTTTAGAGTAGCTAGGCTTAAGATTTTCATCAGATTCATCCTCACTTGATTCAGAGGAGGGGTATTTAGTTACCTTAGCAGCCTTTGCCATGAAGCAATAGGTGGGAGCATAGTCATCATTGCCTTCATCAGCGTTGTTGGTGCTGCCAATTTCTTCAGAGTTGAAGATAGACTTGCTGACAAATGCGGTAGCAAGAGCTAGACTCGCCACACCTGATTTAGACTCCTCGGATTCCTCTTCTTCCTCATTATCCTCAGATTCAGCCTCAGAATCCATTTCCTTGCCAATGAATGCCCGAGCCTTCTTGTAGCTGCTCTTCTTGTGGGATGAAGACTTCAAGGATTTTGATGATGAAGACTTTGAGGATTTCTTCTTCTTGGCATCATCAGAACTGGAACTTCTTCACGAGCAGTGCTAGCTCCTGGCTCAATTCTTCAGATCACTAAGATCGCTACCGTAATCTTCACATTCAGATTCGCATAATCGCTTTGGCCTTCGTGGCACGTGGTTTGCCATAGCTTGAACCATAGAGATCTCTTTTCAAGAAGTCGAACTCATGAGTATTTAGCCCTCGAGGATATCAGCTGGATCTAGTGACTTGTAATCAAGACGCTTGAATCATCAGTGCCAGAGTGTCAAATGATGAATCGAAAGTGATCTCAAGAATTTCTTCACCACCTCATGATCGGTGATGTCAAGGCACCGAGCGCTGAAGCTCATTTGAGATATCGTGAGGCGATCAAGGTTTGTCAACATTTTCATTGTCGAGTCTTTGAAGCGTTGAAGAGATTATGAAGAATGTCAACACGAGAGTCACGTTGAGTTGAGACTCCTTCGTTTACTTTGGAGAGCCTATCCCAGATAAGCTTAGCAGTTTCCAAAGCACTCACTCTACCATACTGCCCTTTACTCAGATGACCACATATGATATTCTTCGTTTGAGAATCGAGTTTCTTGAATCTCTTCACATCGCAAAGATTTAGGGAAGGTGTGACTGAGGGAACACCATTTTCCACAACATACCAGAGATACGTTGTCAATTGCTTCAAGATGCATTCGCATCTTATTCTTCCAGTAGGGGTAGTCCGTGCCATCGAAGGTAGGACACCCAGCAGAGACCTTGATCATACCTACAGTCGACATAACTAGAACTCCATGTGCTTAAAACTAAAATCACACGTAACAAGGGATTACCTTGCTCGATACCAATTGAAAGTGCTATATCGACTAGAGGGGGTGAATAGGCGATTTTATGAATTCTTCATCGAGGAATTTGCCGGTGAGGAAATTCCTTAGCTAAGAACTACTTGCAGCGAATAAGTACTCGTAAGTAAGCATAACAGTATACACACATAGTCATCATGATGAAATGAAGACAATCACAGAGTACAGAAAGCGTAAACACAGGATAACACAATATGAAGACAAACAGACTGAAGAAATTGAACTGAGGAAATTGAGAAAGTGTTTAGTCAAAGTCTTCAAACACAGATATGAACAAACACTCAACACAGTAATGAGAAAATGAATGAGTTGAGGAAATAGAACCAGTAGGGTTGGTGAAGACAATGATTTGGTAGGCCAGTTCCAACTGCTGTCTCTGCTTGTCCCGTTGAGCGGCCGAGTATTTAAACTCGAGGACACACAGCCCTGACACCCAGCCATCGAAAGCACGCAGCTCAGACACCAAGTCCTCACCAGATTCTCCTTGAACTAAGGTCACATGCACTCGCCCAATCACTGTGGTAAGTCTTCAGCGACTTCCAAACCTTCATGACTTTGGTCACTCGGCGATCCACAATTCCTCTTGATGCTCTAGACCATGACACCTAACCATCCGAAGAAGCCAGTCTTCAAAGGTAACAAGCGCCGGATCCACGCAGATCAATCTCTTCAAGGATGCTCAATCACTTTGGGTTTGTGGGTGTTTGGTTTGATTTTCCTCACTGATGATTTTCACCAAAGTCCTCTGAGGATGGGTTGCTCTCAAATGACAAGTGTCGGCTTCCAGAGCAGCCAACCAGCTAGTGGTTGTAGGGGACGGCTATTTATAGCCTTGGGAGCAGCCCGACATGGTAAAACATAAATGCCCTTCAATGATATGACCATTATGTGGATAAGATATTTTGGGACAGCTGGCTCAGAGCACAACAACAATGGAAATTTGACTCTCAAATTCCTCGGGCTATCATGTTCTCATCGTAGGCAATCCCAGATCTGGCGATTCCTAACTCTCGCCGTAATAAATTCTCACGACTGTAAGAACTTCGCCTCTCACATCAAGAAATTGATCGAACTGTATGAGATTTCCAATGGCTTCACTCAAGGGATTGGTAGGTGTAGGATTTTGAGTTGAGCATCACATGGAAATTTTTCCTTAGTATTTCTCGACCCCTTTAACAAAGACGGTGTTTCCTATGACTCAAAAAAGAGAAAAACAAAACTATGAAAACGAAAGTCTTCAAGCTTCATATTCCTCGCATGAATATCAAGTCTTCACGACACACCAATTTCTTCACTTTCAAAGTCTTCATGAAAGTCTTCAGAATACCAAAATCTTCACCAAAGATATTCATTTTAGGGTCGATTTTCTCAGAATATCAAACTCCTCATAGACTTATAGACCTGTGTACACTCATAAACACATTAGTCCCTTAACCTATAAGTCTTCAATACACCAAAATCACTAAGGGCACTAGATGCACTTAAAGAAGCCTTTCTTCGCTCTCTTCAGAGCGGTCTTTGCTGAAAGAAAATAAGAAACGAAAGTTCATCCTCCGTGAGGTGAACAAAGGTGTGAAGAAGCGTGTCGTGTCGAAGTCAAGATGTCAGATTCAAGAAGATGATATTGAAGTTGATTCAGAAGATGAATTTGTAGTGGTATGTGTTTTGTACTGCATGTGACTTGCTAGTTGTACTTGCAATGATTTAATTGTGTTTGGGCTGGTATGCTGGCCAGGGGAGGCTGGTCATTGTTTGCATCTATTTGATTGTGGTACTGATATTGTTTTAATAGTTGAACTTGTGCAAACTTTTCTTTGTTTTACTTGCCTTCATATGCTTGTTTTGTTTTCTATATTCATTGTTTGAAGTGTTATGTGATTTGTTCTGCATGTGACTTACTAGTTGTACTTGTAATGATTTAATTTGTGTTTGGGCTGGTATGCTGGCCAGGTGAGGCTGGTCATTGTTTGCATCAATTGAGGGTGGTACTGATGTTGTTTTAATAGTTGAACTTGTGCAATCTTTCCTTTTTTTACTTGCATTCATATGCTTGTTTTGTTTTCTATACTCATTGTTTGCAGTGGTATGTGTTTTGTACTGCATGTGACTTACTATTTGTACTTGCAATGATTTAATTGTGTTTGGGCTGGTATTGTGGCCAGGTGAGGCTGGTCATTGTTTGCATCAATTGAGGGTGATATTGATGTTGTTTTAATAGTTGAACTTGTGCAATCTTTTCTTCTTCTTTTTACTTGCATTCATATGATTGTTTTGTTTTCTATATTCATTTATTTAAGGTGTGGCTTCTTTATTTTCATTTACAGCCTGTTAGCGTTATGAGTCCGGTCAAGCCGGTGGGAGGCAATGCCAGAAAAGTTGCCTTGGATGAAGGTGACCAATGGAATTGAACTTAACTGTGCGATGTTCATTGAGAGAGGCTGAAGCTTGTGCTAAATTGCTCGAGAGTCGGCATGTGGCTAGGGTTCATGCATCTAGTTTTGGTTCTATCTTCAAGTGGAGGGTGAAGTCTAACATTTCCCGCCCTCTGATGGGAGTTTTGTACCTGAGGATAGATTCTGATACAATGACTCTCGACATGGGTGAGGCTAATAAGAAGCTTCGCATCACTAGCGATGGTATACATCAATTATTTGGTTTCCTGTGGTGGTCATCTCGAGCCAAGGCCGCCGAGGACGGATATGACGATGCTCGATGAAGTTAAGATCGAGCTTGACATTAGCAGTGAACAAAGATATCAAGACAAAGGATTTGAGGAATAAGCTCAAGGTGCTCGCCAAGGATCCTAGCAAAGATGACCTTTCTCTGAAAGTGTTCGTCATTATTGTGTTTATGAAGGTTGTGTTGCCGGTTCGCCTGTTTCCAAAGAGGCAAAGAATGTTTGAGGGTCTCGCTTTTGAGGACATGGCTAATATGGATTATTGCCACCGATGGTCGATGAGTTTAGAAGGGCTATTGCTAAGTACCAAGATGGTGATACCATGGGGAAGGCAATCACAGCTGTGCCATAGGGCCTGTATTAATGTACCTTGATCGCCTTATCCGTGGAAAGATCATGAGCTCGACATGCAGTCCCCCGCATATGTTTCATGGATCCTACCAAGCTTCTCGATCCGTTGATGCAGATTTGATAAAAAAGGCAATGCAGATCCAAAGACTTGGGTGTTTGGGAAGCTTCCGTGAGTTTTATTTGTTTTGTGTCTTGCGACCTTTTTTATTTTAGGTATAGCTATTTTTTGTTGTAGTGGACATGTGTACTGCAAAGTTATCTGTTTATATTTTGTATGGTTTAGGTATGGTTTTTTAGTACTGTTGTTTCATGTGTGATTGAACTGAATAACTTTGTTCAACTGGCCTGTTGGTAAATACTAACAAATTGGCAATGACAATTAAAGTTTATTAGTGGTGTTGATTTTAAATCTGTTAATATCATGATTTATTTTTCCCTATGTGTTGCATTGATTGATTAACTATTTTTCCCTTTGTTTGTAGTGGAAAACTCATGAGGAGGTTGTTTTTTCCGAGTGTATAAACGGCCAGTCCTGGAGATGCCGTCGTCTCAGGTTCAGAAGTTTTCATCTCTGCCCGATGAGTTGAGGGATGACCGTAGTGTTGAGGGTGCTGGTTATGTCCCCCCTGGCCCTAGTAATGCTAGTGCTTCACAGAGGCAGGGTTTTGGTATTGATGTTGTCGTTTCAGCGTTGGAGCGCACTGAGCATATCTTAAGTAATGTGTGTTCTGAGCTGCAAAAGGTCCCAACGACAGTTGAGCGTCTGAGTTGTATCAATGGTATCCTTCCTAAAGGTCATCAATTTAATGCTGAGGAAGCTGTTGACTACATTGAGATGGAGAGAGTTTTAATAGGTGATATGCGTGATGGTGCCACATCTAGTTCAGAGCTTGGTTCATCTGTTGAACAACTTGAAGCGTTTCAGAACTATGCAAAACTCTCGATGCAAGTGTCACGCCCAATATGCGACCCTGTCCAAAAGGAACTCGAAGGTCCCACCAAGGATAGACCCACATATTAAAACGCTTTTGCAAGGTGGATATCATTACATCAACATTACATAATAGATGGGGATACATACAAGAGGCATACAATGCCACACGAATACAACATCATCATACATAAGAGCAACATCCCACTATGGATGAAACACAAATGTAAGCTCAAACGGCATCCACTCCTACTAGCCTGTGCTGCCGACCCGAACCTATCCCCGATCAAGAAGAAGTAGAAGAAGAACTCAACGCAAGCAAGCATCGCCTCGCCAAGATCATCGCAGAATCTGTACTGCAATCGTTGTTGTAGTAATCAGAGCCACGAGGACTCAGCAATCCCATTACCATGGGTATCAAGACTAGCAAAGCTTAATGGGAAAGGAAGGGGTAAAGTGGTGAGGTTGCAGCAGCGACTAAGCATATATGGTGGCTAACATACGCAAATAAGAGCGAGAAGAGAACAAGCGGAATGGTCGTGAAGCTAGCAATGATCAAGAGGTGATCCTGAACACCTACTTACGTCAAACATAACCCAAAGACCATGTTCACTTCCCGGACTCCGCCGAGAAGAGACCATCACGGCTACACACGCAGTTGATGCATTTTAACTCGGATCTGGTGTCAAGTTATCTACAACCGACATTAACAAATTCCCATCTCGCCACATAACCGCGGCACGGCTCGAAAGTTTATACCCTGCAGGGGTGTCCCAACTTAGCCCATGATAAGCTCTCGCGATCAACGAAGGATATACCTTCTCCCAGAAGACCCGATCAGTCTCGAATTCCAGTTTACAAGACATTTCGACAATGGTAAAACAAGACCAGCAAGACCGCCTGATGCGCCGACATCCCGATAGGAGTTGCACATATCTCGCTCGTGGCAACACCGATGAGCAATCCGCATAACTAAAACCAGACCTCAAGTTTCGAGGGCGCCAAAGGATTCTAGTTCGACCAACACTTAGACAAGCATTGGTCCGGGGGCTATATTAAAGATGACCCTTGGGTTAATTACTCCCAAGGAAAAGTAGGTGGTGGTGAGGCAAATGGTAAAACCAAGGTTGGGCCTTGCGGAGGAGTTTTATTCAAAGCTAACTGTCGGGGGTCCCATAAATCACCCGACCAAGGAAGGAACGCAAAACTGGGAACATAACACCGTATGACGGAAACTAGGGCGGCAAGAGGAACAAAACACTGTGCATAAGGCCGAGCCTTCCACCCTTTACCAAATATATAGATGCATTAATAATATAAGAGATATTGTGATATCCCAACCAAAATCCTGTCCACCATGTAGAAATTTTCAACTTCACCTGCAACTAGCAACGCTATAAGAGGGCCGAGCAAAGCGGTAACATAGCCAAACAACGGTTTGCTAGGAAGGGTGTCAAAGGTTAGAGGTTCATGGCAATTTGGGAGGCTTGAAGAACAAGTTATAGGAAGCGCAGCAAAGCGATAGAACGAAGCAACTAGCATAGCAATGACCTCACTAAGAAACCAGTAGATAGCATGATTGAACTCCTCCTAGCAGTTCATCGCACCAGCCAAGAACAGGCCCTCCCGAGGCTGTTCTTCCTTGTATTGTTCATCATCAGCCCAAGAGGCAATCCACCACACCACACACTGGAGTAGGGTATTACACCACAATGGTGGCCTGAACCAGTATAAATCTTGTGTCCCTTGTGTTGTTCTGTTTGGTAGTTTAGATCCTAGCGATTCAGCGAGGAACAGTGTGTAGAGGGTTGAATCTCGCCGCACCCTGTAGTTCGAACTCAAGGGTCTGCTGAACCCGAACCGACATTTGGCGCGCCAGTAGGTGCGCTGAATTTGCCTTCCGTCGCCTTTGTTCTTCTCCGACCACCGCGATTCATGTCCGACGCTGCCGGGCTCAAGCTGAGCGCCGAGCCGACTCGCTTCCCATCGCCGCCAGACGTTTCTGCCGGCGGGCGCTTCGCTGCTCCCTCGCCACCGCTGGCTAACGCCGCCACCGCCCGGGCGGGAACGAACCGCAGCATCGCCTCAAAGATCCATCCATGAGGCGGACGGCTGCACCGCCACACCTCGCCACCCCCGCCGGTTCTTCATCACATGCGCTCGCGGCGCCATGGAGGCCTCGAAGCTGCGCTATCGCGCAACGAGCTCCAGCGCGCCATCCCCATCGACAACGCTTACAAAGAGTGGCTCGACCGAGTCGCCAACTCGTCCGCGCCGCCGGGCTCTCTGCGCCGCCCTTCTCGCCAAGATCGCACCGCTTCGCTGGCAATGAAGCTCCCTGGGCGCCACCAGCCCACCTCAAGAAGGCACCTCGCCCCAAGGCACGCGCTCGGGCGGAACCCGCCCGCCGGGCGCCAAGGCAAGAGCAGAGCTGCTAAGAAGTCCTCGCCTCGAGAAGCCGCCCGAAGCGCCTCGCTCCAAGACGCCAAGACCTACGCTGCTTCCAGCCAAGGCGCATGGGGACCCGCAGACCAAGTTTTGCCGCCCCAGCCTCCTGTTGGGACAGCAGCTGCCGCGCCACCTCTGGAAGGCGCAGCCGTCAGGTGGCCCGGCAAGTTCAAGCCGACTCGCCTCCATGCTACAACGGCAGGCTGACCTCGCAGAGTTCTCCATCTCACGAGTTGGGCATCGAGACCGCCAACGGAGACGAAAAAGTCATGACTAACTCGTTTCTATGGCGCCAAGGACGGAGCCCGCACTGCTCCCCGACCGCCCTGTGCACGATCTCCTCATGGGATGAGATACGCACCCGCTTCATCACCAACTTCCGGTACTCGCGACCGCCACCGCCGTGAGCGACATGCGCCAGATCAAGCAAAGAACTATGGAAACCCTCAGTAGTACATCCAGCGCTTAACAACGCTACCTCAAGATCCCCATGGTGACGGAGGAGGCCATCATCTCAGCCTTCTCCGACGGTGTGCGCGATGTCAAGATGAAGGAGGAGCCGCGATGCATGAAGACCTATGCACCTCCTGGAGCCGCTCAACTTGGTGACTGGGCGCCAGGCTAAGGAGGGACGCCTCCCTCCTCGAGCTGCTCGCCGTGGACCGAGAAAAGAAGAAGCCCAAGGCCAAGGACGGAAGCGCAAGGGGCTGCCGTGACGCAGGCAGAGCTGCACACCAAGCGGGCAGATCAGTCCGATCTTCCAAGGGTAGTCGGTATCATGTGGTACCACGACCTCCACACCCACAACACCAATGAATGCCAAGAGCTCCGGGCCGTGCGTGAAGGAAGGGTCGGCAGACGTCCCGACCGCAGCGACCGGGGCTATGACCAAGGAGGAGGAAGGAATGCAGGACGTTGAGAAGACCGCGGCCCGCGCCAAGGGTGGCGCGACCAACCTCGCGAGGATCGCTGGCAGGACCCACCTCACAAGGGAGGCTGGAGGGATCAGCCTCGCGAGGATCGCCCGCAAGGGAACGCAGGCCTCCCTCCGCTACCGCCGCAGCCAAGGAGAAATGAAGACCGCCATCGAGAGGGGCGGGACTTCCAGAACCGCGGCAATCGCTCAGATCCCGGGTGGAGCCTGCCCCAGCCTTTCAACGCATCTTCGCAGCCGCCCGCTGGCGAATGCAAGCTTCCCAAGCTCGAGGCCACGCGCCCTCTCAGGTGGTCGGCATGCACCGTCACGTTCAGCTCAGCAGATCAGGTCAAGTGCGCGGCCACAGCCGGAGTCCTCCCGATGCTTTGTTCCCCAATTATCAGCAACGTGCTGGTCACCAGGACCCTCATCGACGGAGGAGTAGGGCTCAATGTCCTGTCCGTGGAAACATTCAACAATCTCCAAGTGCCCTACAGCCAGCTTCAGCCAACCAAGCGTTTTCTCCGAGTCACCGACGCTCCACGGTCCCGACAAGTAAGTCCGCCCCGTCACCTTCGGCACGCGATAACTACCGACCGAGCTCATCGACTTTGACGCCGCCCACATTCGCCTCACATATAACGCCATCCCTGTACCGACGCTGATGTTCATGGTCAGAACTCCACCATGGCTACAACGCCCTCAAGATGCCGTGAAGTGGCGGGTCATCACGGTGCCCCGCTAAGAGAGAGATGCAAGCAGGCTCCTCGAGCGAGCCTTTCAGCCGCATCACTAGAAGACCCGGACCATGGAAGCAGGAGGCTTCCCGAGGTCCGCCCCAAGAAGAAGAAGACATCGACCGCCCGCCTCAGAGGCAGGCTCTCAGGCTCAGGCCGCCAGGGGGAACCTCCTTCCATCGTGATAGGGAAGCGCCTGGCGCCTCGTGCAGGCTCGGGGGTCTCCTCGAGGGCCGCCGACCGCCAAGGTCATGAGGGAGGCGCTTGGGCACCACGTGGAGGCGTGTTTCAGCACGCTTCTCAAGAGGGAGCAGGCAAGGAGGGCCGAACCTCGTGAGTTCGCCAAGAAGGCCATTCAGAGCTACAGGAGTCAAGGGTCATGAGAGCCACCGCCGCTACCCATCGTGGCCCCCATCCAGCGAAGATGGTGGGTTGCGCTGCCTACATCGACATACCGGGCTCGACCGAGCCGCTGCCTCAGAGCACCTCTCGCCCTCGCAAGTGGGACGCCATGAGGGTCTGCCCTACGCCTACGCCCCCGATGCCTTATGGCTTGCCGAACGCTGCTGCCGCGCACCATCGCCTCATGAGAGCCATCCCGAGGCTCAAGAGGTCGCGCCCACAACCCCGCAGAGATGGAGATGGCCCTCGAGGAGCCGCCAGGGCCCGAGCCTCCCGAGGCCCCCGGCCTGGGGCTCGTGAGGATCGCCTCCGCAGCCCACCGAGTCTGCTACACCAACACCCCTTCGCCCCCAACATCGCAGTGACATCTTTCAAGTTTCATTTCTGGGAGCGCTGCACAGGTCAAGATTATTCCTGTGTGCCGTGGGTCCGCCCTCTGCATGTATCCCTTTGTTTCATGTTCTTAGCTTACCTCATTGGGGCGCCTCGGGCTGCATCATCCCCAAGTCGCCGGGCCTCGACTCCAAAGCGCAGGTAATTCTTCTTGCATTTATCTTAGGGCCATGATTTCACCCAGCTTGTTATTTGCGCCTTTTCCTCCCGGGTGTCGTAATCTTGGGAGTTAAAGGGGTGCTCGAGCATCGCGACTGGGCTCCTACCGCCTCCCGACCCTCACCTCTAGTCTTGTCCATGGCATCGCGACTGCATGCCACCGACGGCCGAGACCAGCTCGAGAGCCGGACCCAAGGACGAGTTTCGACATTCAACCCAGCATTATGCTAAAGGGGGTGCCCGAGCATCGCGACTTAGGGCTCCCACCGCCTCCGCCTCACCCTCTGGTCTTGTCCATGGCATCGCGACCGCATGCCGCCGACGGCTGAGACCAGCTCGAGAGCCGGGACCCAAGGATGTAGAGTTTCGACATCTAACCCAGCTTATGCTAAAGGGGGGTGCCCGAGCATCGCGACTGTGGCTCCTACCGCTCTCCAGCCCTCACCTCTCGGTCTTGTCCATGGCATCGCTGACCGAATGCCCAACGATGGCTGAGACCAGCCGAGAGCCGGACCCGAGGACGAGAGCACCTGCATCCGCCAAATTTGTAGGAACACACTCCAAGATAAGGCTCAGAGCCAGCGCAACCCGCCTAGAGGTAGGGCCCCGTGAGTCCCCGCTACTGCCCATGGGTGCCTCAGACACACCTCGCCAAGCCCTACCGTGCCAGCCACGTGTCGTGGGGGTCAGATACGCCTGGGCTCCTCCCAGGGGAGCCCTCCCACGCACCATTGAAGCACCATGCGTTCGCCTGGTCGACGACACGCCGAGGAGCGGCTATGCCCGACACATACGAAAGCGCTTATGTTCT
This sequence comes from Aegilops speltoides, assembly GCA_021437245.1. Classification (NCBI taxonomy): domain Eukaryota; kingdom Viridiplantae; phylum Streptophyta; class Magnoliopsida; order Poales; family Poaceae; genus Aegilops; species Aegilops speltoides. The sequence continues at coordinate 43,802 of JAHHZJ010002384.1, forward strand.
GGCCGGTGATAAATAATCGAGGGTGGCCCCGGCCGATCAACCTCAGGATCCCGGAGCTTAGTGTCCTGGCCTCATCGCAACGCCTCCTCAGGAGTGCCGCGCGGGGCTGGGCACGGGCTACGCCTGGTCACGCCAGACGCATGCCACCTGCCAGCCTCCCCTGCCTAGTTCGTCGCGACGCCCTCCCGAAGCGGTGCCAAGGTACGAAGGCCGCTTGAGCGCTAAGGGGACTCGAGCATCGCGACTCAGAGCCTAACTGGTCACGTAGCCCTCACCCTTAGTTCCAAAGGCTAACGGCGGTTGAGGTATAAAGGGCCGGGCTCGCAGACGAGAACGGCATATCCACCCACATCTCACCTCCCTACTTGCCGCTCGAGCGCCAGGGGGACTCTCGATCATCGCGACTTAGAGCCTAATCTCACACGTAGTCCTCACCCCTTGGTCCCGCCCTGTTTTCGGTCGGGCTAATGGCGGCTGAGAGAGGCAATGGGCTCGCCGGGCGAGAACATAAGCAAGTAGGAAGGAACAGCGAAATTTCAGTGGAATTCAAAAGCAAATATTACAGTCCATACTCGTTATCACAACACCAAATGCAGTTTAACGCCCCGAGGCATGGTACATGCGCAGAGAATTAAAAGCAGTGACGGAGCCACGACGGAGTCACTTGTCGGGCGGTGGAGCTGCGCGAGCAGGTTCGCTTTGTGGAGCAAAGTAGGGTGGCAGCGCCCGCTTCGCTTGGTGCCAAGGCCCAAATTTCAGCAGGGCCTCCGCGACGACTCTTCACGGCCTCAAGAGGAGCTGCACGCCGCCGCTTGTCGGCTCCAGCAGTTGTCGAGGTCGATGTTGGGGTCACGAAGATAGATGTGGGTGAAGACCCGCCACGCCAAGGAAGACAAGACGCAGGCCTCACCTACCGAGGGCCAAGGCCAAGGGTGACATCTTCAAGGGCGCGAACCAGAAGGGAAGCAGCTTGGCGGGCCATCCTCCGCCGCCGCGGGCTCTCAAGGCCGCCATCATAAAGCGCCTTCAATGAAATGCGAGCCTTCTCCTCCTTATCCGCCAAGGCCACACGATCCTCGGTGAGAACCCGGCCTTGCTGCCCAGCTCAACCTTCCTCGCCTCCAGCTTCTTGCTCCAACACGCTTAGGCGGCCACGGCGCCTTTGAGCTTGGCCTCTGTGTCCTTGACGGCCGCCCGCGAGCCTTCATGCTTTCCTCCGCGCTTGGCGGGCATGGCTTCTCGGCAAGCTGGTTCAGCAGCCCTTCAGCTCGCTTCTCCAAAGTCTTCACAATGACTCGACACTAGCCATCTCCCCAAGGCAGCATCGCGGGCAACCTTCGCCTAAGGACGGCTTGCTTCTCCTCATCGCAGTCGCCGAGGCTCGGACTAGCGCCTCCTCAGATCGGTTGCCGAGCGAATCCAGCCGGTTAGCTCCAAGCGCCCGGCCACTAGACGAGGGTCGGCGCCCAGAAGATCCTGCCGCAGACAGTCCAGTTCGGCAATGGCGTGATCCAGAACGGTAGTCGGAGAAGCAACAGTCGGTGGAGTAGGAGGAGAAGACGGCAGTGTGACCACGGTATCCTGAGGCGGAACCACCACGCGCCATGACGGCCGTGGAGGCAAGATCGTAAGGGCACCCGGGAGTCGCCTCGCTATGGGGTTGAGCCGCCTCAACAGCTCAGCCTGGCTCGCGAGGACGCCCGGGCAGAGAGGCTCGTGGCGTCGCAGCCCCCCTTCTGGGCAGAGGCGCCACACGGATGGGACCTCAGAGCCCTTCGACTTTTGTCAAGGGCGCCAGCCTCAGCCGGAGACACGAACATCAAGCCTCAAAGAATGAATAATAATCAAGATAGGAATCAAGCACTTATGTGTCGCCGCCAGGGCTCAAGCAGCCTCCGTCAGATTTTGCAGCCCGAGAGCCGCTGCTGGGATCAGCTTCAAGGAGCTCGGAGCAGGAGGTGCGCCTGTGGATCGCCTCGGGCTGGGGCACCTGGCCGGGATCAGCCCGGCTCGGGTCCTTCTTCGATCGGAGGTAGGCTCCCACGGCCCTGCTCATCACCATCCTCGTCATCATCACTCAGGGAGAGGCGGAGACCGCGGGACCTGCGCCGAAGGGGGGGAGCCCTTGACTCCGCCTTAGAGTCAGCCCCCTCTTCCCGCTCCCCTTATTCCTTCTCCTTGCTGGAGTCGCCAGAGGACACGTCCAATCAACCGCCACGCGGCGCCCAAGGCCGCAGGCTTTTAGGGCCCACGACGCCAGACTTGCCCTTTCGCCGCGTCAGCCTAAGTTCGGCGCGCCATGGGCCCGGGGCTACTGTCATGCTGCCTGGGAATGGGGTCCCAGACTTGCTCGCCCGCGGCCCTCGCGGCATGGCTCAAGGGAGGCCCAGCACAGCCCATCTTCATCAACACAAGCTCAAGACCTCGCGAGGGGGCTGGCTGGGCGGACGACAAGGAGCTTCTCGTGCACGCCATCATCGTGGGCTCGAGGAGGCGGAGAGTTCAAGGCGGGTACTCACGAGGTGCCCATGATGCAAGCCATGACGCACCTGGGGCGCCAACAGCGCCCACAGAGTGCCCTCCTTCCTCTTTGGTGCAAAGGGAGCAAGCGCAAAGCGGAGCATCAAGCAATGCATCCATTTCGTGCAACGAGACCAAGACCAGCCCAACGGTAGGGGAGAAGTCATTAGGAGCCCAAGCAAGGCCACCACCAGAGCCTTTGACAAGCGAGGACCAACTTTGGTCGGGATAAGTGTACCCATTGTTCCCTTCAAATGGCTAATTGTTGGCGCCTCTTCCCGCCGATATTTGGGAAGAGGCCTAGGGCCTTTGCCTCATAACACGACTCAGCCACCCCTGTAGGCAATCAGACGTGACCTAGCAATTGGGATCCTCACCAAGAAACCAAGAGATAGAGCGATTGAACCTCCTAGCAGTTCGTCAAGACCTAGCCAAGAACTGTGCCTCGCGAGGCTGTTCTTCCTTGTATTGTTCATCATCAGCCCAAGGCAATCCACCACACCACACACTGGAGTAGGGTATTACACCACAATGGTGGCCTGAACCAGTATAAATCTTGTGTCCCTTGTGTTGTTCTGTTTGGTAGTTTAGATCCTAGCGATTCGGCGAGGAACAGGCAGACAAAGGGTTGAATCTCCGCGCGCACCCCAGAGTACGAACCTCAAGGGTCTTCCGGAACCCGAGATCTGACAAGTAGTGGGCGCAATGTTGGTACCAAAGTTGCTGATGAGGATGCTGGTGCTGCCAGCATACTTGATGCCAAATCGCCTGGTGTTGGTATTGCTGGGAATGAAAATGTTTCTGGTTGTGAAGATTTGCCGCCAAAGAACTTCTTGCCCGGAGGTCTTGATTACGGTGATGCATTGCAAGATGCTTCTAGAGTGGAGGAGGTGCCATCCGATGATGGTGATTTACTTCTGCCAATTTCTTCTGACCCCTTGACGCAGGAGGCGCTCTTGTCGTCCCAGGATTTTCTTTCTACAGACCCTGAAAGCGCAGCAATATTGGTGTCCTCTCAAGATGTCCCATCGTCAAACCCTAAAACTGGAGGCTTAATGGTCTCATCACAGAACTACCGCTGTCGTTAAACCCCGATAGTCCGTAAGGACTTGTAAATGGGGCGATTTCTCAATTTTGGCATTTTGGACATGTTCTCTTGTAGTTGTTGAACTTATTATTTTCATCATTTTTGCAAGCGTAAAGTGGTAATGTTGTTAAGGTTGATACGCTTTTCTTCATCTGTTAGGAGGTTGCGACTAACCGCATTTAAATGGTTAGTTTGGGATTTTGCCCGCACTCATTTTTGTCTCTTTTTCTTTCTCTCGTATGATTATTGTTGTTGTTGCAGAGTTTTAATTCATGTAATCTTTTGTGTTTTTCTAGTCACATGTCGATGTTTCAAAATAAAAATGATGCCGTGTTGGTTCTATTGCTAAAGCGCTTGTCCCCATCGGCATGCTCAACTTAGACAAAGGTTGATGTTGTTTTATATTCTCTATGTCGAAGTACCGAGACACCGACATGTTGATAGTTCCTAGATGGGTGACGGTCAAGATTTCGCTTTTTGTAAATAGGATGATAACTTGTTTTGCCAATTTTCTAACTGTTGTTGTTCTTTTGTACAATGTATAAAGATCCGTGATGGAAATATTGATTCCAATGTGCTAAATTGGTTCACTAGATCGTGTGTGATGGTTTTGACCAAGTAGGTGAACTTGGACTTTTGTACTCATTACTAGAACTGTCATGTTTTCTTTGCAGCTTTGGGAGGTGGGGAATGAACTTGATTAGCCCGCTTACACCTGAGATTTTATGAATGATGCATGCTTTTTATTAAAGCTGCACTTATTGTTGCAAGGAAATTGAACTGATATGATTGTTCCTCAATTTTGGGTGTGGATATAAACTCTTATGATTATGTGATTTTTTTTGTTTGTACTTCGAATATCAATTTCCTCTTTATTTTATTGTTTGGAGGCTGAATTTTTGTTTCATTATGATTTGGTAAATTCATTTTTCCTCTCATGATTTTTTTTTCAGCTTCTTTTCCCTACATTTGATCCGCCGTCATTTGTGGCTACCATGAAGCCTAGCGAAGAATCTGGGCCTTGGTGCTTGATTGTTCTGAATTTGAGGTTCCGTCATTTCGAGTGTCTTGATTCACTCTGTGATGAAACCTGGGGTGATGCGGTTAGATTCTTAAGGAATATGACAGATAATATAAAGAAGCTTTGGAGGGAGTCGAGTGTAGACAGGGCCAAACCATTCTCACCAAGGTATATTGATGGTTTCTCTTATGAAGTTTGTGCGGGTGCCTCAAAGAGGAAAACATGTGAGTATCCATTTTTAATGATTTTTGCTGGTTGTTTTTGTTGCTGGGAGGATGTTGTTCCTGTATTTTTCAGATTTGTGTTGTAACATTTTTTGTTTTTTCCTTTGTTTACAGGCATGATTGTGGATTCTTTATGCTACAAAACTGCAAGACCTATTATTGCCGGGAGGATGGTGTAATTGAAATGGTCGATTACAGCCATGAAGACATTCTCGACATTAGGAAGACTTTGTCAGATACCCAAGAACTAGCGATGTGTTTGATGTTGACTTCCGGGGTTTGTTTGGCATCGAACCCTGTACGTGTGCATGGACTTTTGTAATTTTTTTGCAGCTTGTACTTCTCTATTAGTACTGTCATGAAATATGTATTTGAACTTACCCTTTGTGCGTTCATCTTTTTTTCCAGGTGAGTTGCTGGATCTTGGTGAGCATGACTACATGTTCTTTGGCAGCCAGCCTCGGAGCTCGAGCGCCAGTAGCTATTGATCTTAGCTGTATGCCTCCCAAAAGACAAGATCTCCTGTTATGAAGGGGCGTGTTGGGAGCTCGAGAGGTTCTACGTTGCTTGTTGTCGGGAAAGCTTATCCACGACACCTATGGGGGCCGGGCGGACCGGCCCCTTTCGTTCAAGCGGGGGCGGAGATCGCCAAGAGCGGATCGAGGCGGTTAACACGAGCAGTTTACTCCAGCTTCGAGCTCTCCGAGAGATAATACTCCTACCGCTGCATGTCCGAGTGTATTGAGTTCTGCTCGAGCGCTGAGTGCTACAAAGACACACTAGCTGCTAACGAGACCGAAAGCGGAGTGTTTTTCGCTTCTTCAACCCCCTCTACATTGCACATGGGCCTCCTTTATATGCTCAAGGGTTCACCGGCTGTGGCAACGAGACAAGGGTAAAATGGAAAAGGTGTTATGGTTGGTATAACTACCGCACAAAGGTATCATACCTAACCCTCGATGGCAGGGGACAAAGGCATTAAATGCCCGCTCTGCCGCCCAAATAGTGCTAAAAGGGATCGTCAGGACGCCACCGCTGCCACGATGGCAATCTTGTCACGCCACTTGCCATCGCGACACCGCTGGCTGCATGCCTTCTGCCACGCCAAGACCGAAAGGTCCCGGGCGACACGCTGGTGGATGTGCCGGAGCGCAGTACAGAGAGTAGCTTGTCGCGCAAGCGCTTTGCCGCGTCGTTGTCTTGTCGCGTCCGAAGCTTGTCGCCATCGGACGCGGCGCTGTCAGCGCAAGTTCCTTGAGATGCCTTTGTTGGCCTTCCCGCAAGCTCCTCTTGCCGGGTCTTGTCTCCTTGGCTTGAACACTTTGTTCTTGAATGGCTCCAAAGGAACCACGGAGGACCTTGGCGCCCACCGCAAGCCTTGCCGCTGGTGTCAAGGGATCGCCTCGGCACAAGTTCGGGATACTAGGGTACCCCTACCTAGTACACCGACAGAGCCCCTGCCCCGCCACACACGGTGCCGAAAAGTGCTGGGCTGTGCCCAAAACAGGCACGGCACGCTGCCCGGTTACATCAGTATCTTACTCAGATACACCGCGCTTCTCCCTAACGGCACGCTGCTGAATGCGGCGTCAGGAGAGATCGTGGGTGGTTTTTTATTCGAAAGACGAACGCCCACCCCCTTTATAAGCAGGGAAACAGGGGTAGTTCGCCCATCTCGCCAGCTTGCTATTCCAATCTCAAACCTCCGCCGCCCTCCCCTTCTTCCCAAAGCCGAGAGAGAGCGCCCGCTTTCATCGCCACCAAAGACCACCAACGCCGCCGATCTTCCCCACCACCCCGCCATGGCTTCGAAGTCGGCAAGGGAAGGTCGTGAAGTCGACCGAGGTGCGCTGTCATGCATCGCGAAGGAGCGACAACCTTCCCCAAGCTCGCCCAAGGAGCCGAGGGAGTACTACTACCTCTTCTCGGTCGACGGAGACGCTGAAGATCCACAAGACGAAGGTACTCTCCGCCGCTGAACGGGTTCAATGGATATCCTTCTTCGCTGCTGTTTCGCATCGCGGGCTCGCTCGCTTTTCTCTCAATTCTTCGCGACATTATGAACACCTACGGTTCTACCTCCTTGACTTCACCCCCAATGCCGTTTCGACTATGGCAGTTTTCGACATCTCTCGCGAAAACTTTGTCGGAGTCCATCCAAATGTAGCTCTTTTTCGCCACTTTTATGCCCCGAGTTGAGAGAGGAGAGCCTTTATCCGTGGAATCGCCTCGATCTCGAGAGCCGCAAGAAGGAAGCTTATCTCGAGGGAGAGCTCCACGGCAAGTGGGAGGAATGGAGAGCAGATCGGTGCTGGATTGTCGAGGAGAACCGCAGCATTTATCGCCCAGCGCCAAGCCCCAAAGAGCGCGGGCAACGATTGGAGTAGCGTGGGCCCTGAAGACGATAGGGTCAAGATTGCCGCCACCCGGATCCTACGCTCAGCTTGTCGGCTCATCAGAGGCGCTGCTTGACTTGAGACTGCAGGCTTGCACCCCACAGCATTTTATTGAAAGCAAGACAAAACAGTGTAATTACAAGGTGTTCCTCAATATGAGGAAAGAAAGCAAGGAAAAATGAAAAACAGCAAAAGGAAACTATACAAGAGGGAAAAAGGATGTACAAAGAAATGGTATAGGCACTCCTTCAGTGGAGGAAGGAAATCAATCCATTTGAGTAGAGCTTCCTTGTGCTTCGCTGATTCTATGAGAAAGCAGAGTGAGGTCATGAATGAATCCACATCTCCATGCTCAAGGAGGGTGTGATGCTCCTGAATGCCCTGTCATTTCTAACTTTCCAGATATTCCACCAGGCAGTAAACACCACTTCAGCAAAAAAAGGCTCTTTGAATTCTTCTTCGCATGCAATGCAATGTCCACCATATCTTGACTGTTTTTCCATGGGATCTCGAAATAGATCCATACACTAACACCGAAATTGCACCAAAGAAAAGATGATTGCCTTCCAAAGCCCTCATTGGGCAAAGAACACACTGCGGGCCCATCATTAATCCTCCACTTCCTTCTTTGAATCATATCCTTTGTATTAATCCTGCCCATTATGACTAACTGTGCAAACATCTTAATTGACATTGTGCAAAGAACTCTTCCAAATCCAACTCAAGATGGGGTTTGAGACCATAGGCTGGTAAGCTTAAGTCATAGAATTTTTTTGCAAGATAGGTTGATTGCTTTCCATGCCTCCATGCCCAGATATCACTACCACTCGAATCCAGATTGAAAGAGCTCATGAGTGTCTCAAGTCTGCAGTAGCTCTTGGTGTGCTTGGTGAGTGAGTGGCAAAAGAACAGATCCTCAAAGTATCACCAAAAACTTCTTTGACTGATAATTTTTATGTAGACAAAAGGAATACAGCCTAGGAAATCTTTCCAAGAGGCACTTGATCGTTCCTAATTTGCCGCTGATCAGCCCAAAAACACAAAGGTCTTCTCTGTGAACATGAACTCCAGTAACTGCTCTGAAAGAGTCCATTAACTTGCAAACATCTTTCCACCAGAAAGAGCCACATAGGGTGGTATCATGGGGGATTTGCTCAAAATAATAGGAATCCCAAATTAAATGTACCCAAGGCACATCCATTTTGTTGTAGAATTTGTTGAGAAACTTCAATAACAGAGCTTGGTTTTGCAACCCCAGATTTAAGATTCCAAGCCCCCTTTGCCTTGGGCCCGCAAACCAAAGGCAAGTTGCTAAAGAGTGACCCTTCTCCCCGCCTATATTTCCTCCATAAACATTGCCTTTGTATCCTTTCAAGTTATTTTAGAATACCTTGAGGGATTGATAGGGTACAAAGGAAGAAAATAGGCAAAGAAGAGATGACAGAATTAATAAGTCGCAACCTCGCTTCTCGAGGCAAGAACCAAGAACTTGTCATTAATCTCCTTTCCATACACCCACTAAGGGAAGAAGATCCACTATTTTAGGCCTAGTGGTTCCAACAGTAACCCCAGATATGTGAATGGCATCATTCCTAACTTATGCCCAAAAAAAGCAAAGAAGGTCAAGAGCCACCAGATCACCACATTAATGGGGTACATTGAAGATTTGTGGAAGTTAATGCAAAACCACGCTTCATAAAAGGAGTGTAACACCGATTTCAGAGCCCCAATTGATCCCTATCACCTTTAAGAACAGCAGTGTCATCAAGATATGCACTAATCGAAAATCGTGGTCATGATTTGACAGAGGCCTCGCTTATTAAACCCTGCTTTAGCAGATTATTAATCAAGGTCTGCAAAAGATCGCAGAAGAAATAACAAAAGCAAAGGAGACACTGGGTCCCCTTGTTTAACTCCACATTTGCATTTGAAATGATTGCCGTGAACTCCATTAAGAAGAATAGAGGAGGTGCCGATGACAATATCTCGTCCAACCCATGTAATCCATTTATTGTCAAAACCCTTGCAAAGAAGAATCCTCGTAATAGCCTCATGTTGATGGAATCAAAAGCCTTTTCAAAATCCAACTTAAGCGAATTATGGGCTGCTTAGACTGGTTACATTGATGGATGTATTCAAATGTCCATGCAAGATTCTCCGGATTGTTCTTGATTTGATGAAGCCATATTGGTTTTATGAATACATCCGATGATTTCGTTGAAATCTATTAGCAGCCAGTTTGGTAAGAAATTTTAGACCAACACTTGTTAAAGAAATAGGTCTAAAATCCCCTACCCCCTCAGGGGATTGGTTTTTTGGTATCAATGTGATATATGCATCATTCAGATTTTCCAACTCAGACAAGATCAAAGATGAAACTCATGCACTAACCGGATAAAGTCAGCAGAAATTATTGGCCAAAGATTTCTTAAGAAAGAGACCATTAAAACCATCCGGCCTGGGCCTTATCAAGAGGCATATCATTGATAACCTGCTCAATCTCCTTAATCTCAAAGGGTTTTGTAAGGACCTCCAAACCCTGTACTTTGATATTAGAGATAAAATGTTCTCATCTAACACAATTGGCCTAACCATTCCCATTCTCGTCTCTTGAAGGCTCTCAAGAATTCCTTGGCCATAACCTCATGATTAGATGAGACAGACTCCATCACCTAGCTTCGCAGACTAGCAATTGAATTTTTTCTCAGATCTCTCGGGCTTGCCATTGCTTCTAAAAAAAATTTGAATTTTCCTCACCAACTTTGATGTACTCGATAGTGCATCTCTTCCTCCAAGAGAGATATTGCATGTGAAGCAGTTGCTCATGGTGCAGCTTTTATGATTTTCCCGGGTTACTTTTTTCTCGCCTAGATAGCTGCCTCATGTCCTCAAGGTTATCCAACCAAAGAATTACCCAGCTTGCATTTTTCGATCGACATTTAATGTGAGATAATCCTTTTGCCATTTCTTCAAAGCATAGCGAAAGCCTTCATCTTATCAACAATAATTGCTGCAATATGATTCTACGAGAGGGACGATTCCAAATGTCCTTCACACAATCAAAGAAACCCGCCGATGTACCCAAAATTTTTCAAATCTGAAAATGTGTGCCTTTGGGATGGAAGTGCTAATGCCGACAAGACAGGCACATGATCGCACGCAGCTTTTTGCCAAAGGGGTCACCAGGTCATAGGATATGAGTTAATCTAAGTAGCGAAGTAAACACCCAATGAGCTGCTCCAGGAGAGGAGTATCCCGTGATATTGGACCAAGTAAACCTTCCGCTTTTAAAGGTAGCTCGAGGAGTCCCAAATGGCCGATAATTTCATTGAAGATAAACATGTCATTTATGTCACCACCTGGGAGGTTTCTATTATCAATGCAACGAATGAAATTGAAATCTCCCATTAGCATCCACAGTTGGCCAGGATCAATGTCCAAATTATAAATCCAGGAAACAAACTCATCCTCGAGCTGCTCTTGACAGGACCATAATATTTACTAGGAACCATTGCTCATTGTTATGCACGGAGGTAAACTGCATGACAATAGCGTATGGTTTAACCTGTAATAAGGTACCGAAACACATCTCGAGCGCCAAGCAACAATGACTTCGAGGCGCCTAGAGGGTGATTCAACAAATTGGTCAAAACCAGAGGGCATATTGATTTCATAGTCGCCCGATCACGTATGATAGTTTGGTTTCTTGCAGCAACCATCAACATTGACTTTCGTGACACTTTTCCTCTAATAAATACATTGCCTCAGATCCGAATTCAAACCACGGACATTCCAACACAAGATCTTCCAACTACGCCGATGTTACTCGATTCATGGATGACCAAATAGCATAAAGTTATATAAAGCATGACATACAATGCCATACAGCCCAAAAGGTAACAAAGTTCAGAGCCATAAAAGTTTCAGAGCCATAGTTCAGAGCAACCATAAAAGGGGTACACATAGCATGCATCCAGGATAACCACCAATAAAGCGACATAAACATTAAGCCGACGACGCAGACGAGTCCTCCCGTGGATTAGCCATGTTTATCCACCGATAGCAGCATGGGGTCAACTTCTAGCCCGCCCAATTGCCTCAAGAACGCCAAGAGGAGTGTGTGGTGGTGCAGCGTTGAAGCTTCGCCACCATCCGCAGAAATGGGCTGGGCCTTGTCCTCCACGGGCTTGGCTGTGGGCGCGCTTTGATGGTGAAGAGGTAGCTGTCGCCGCTGGCGCAGATTTTTTTCGCCACCAGACGCTTCGCAGAGAGGAGACCCGCCGAGTTCCTGCACGCGGCGGATATCATGAGGCTCCGCCGGGCCTCAATTTCAAATTCATCGTCCCCGAACCGAAGCGATGCTCCAGAACTGTTCAAGCACGACCGCCAACATCCCAAAGTGTTCAAAGTTGCCGTCGGGTGTCGCCCACTGCGGCAACAACTCGCCGACCACATCCGCAGGTAATGATGCCGCCAGGCGATTCGCATGGAATTGTCCCAACTTGGCAAGAGCCCGCAGACGACGCCGTGGTGAGTTCTTCGACGGCTTGGTAGAAGTGCCGTCCGCCCGATGAGCGTAAAGCCTCACTGCGACACCATCGGCGCGGAGATGCAGCAGACGCCACTAGGGCCGAAGAGGCGGCGCAGGCCGCCGCGGGCGAAGTTTGATTCACCGTGGAGGAGGCAGAGGCAGCAGAGGCGGCAAGCCTTGCCGAGCGAGAGGAGCTTTGTCGGCGAGGGAGAGCTTGCCGGGCGAGGGAGAACTTGCCGGCCTCAAGTCGAGTCGAGCGAGCCCGCCGAGGGTGCGAGCGCTGCTGAAGACCAGCTCTCCTTCCTCCTCATCTTTAGACAGCTCGCCGCAAGCAGAGCCCCCAGCTCCACTAAGAAGGCGCTCCGCAAGGCCGGGACGAGCGGGCGGCAGACGAAGTCAACAGCTGCCAGGCCGACACGACACGCCCACTGGCAGGCATCAAGCCGCTGGGAGCGCTTCACGCCGCTGCGGCAATCGGAGCGGGTCCTCCCAACCACCGCTTCGCTCTCGCTGCTGCCCCGCCAAGCGTTAAGGGAACCCACCTCCGCCTGTCACTACCAAGGTGGGCCAGATTCGACCTCCGGCCAGCCCGACGAGGAAGAAGAAGAGTAAGATTTTTGCCAGATTTGTAGTTCTTCAATTTTTGCTGTTTTGTCTTGTATCTGATTTGTTTTACTCCGAACTCATTCCTTTTCAGACTCGCCGAGAGCGCGCGAAGAGAGCCAAGGTCCCGTGATTGTCATCGAGATTTAACCCACCGCGACAAATGGGGTGTGTCCGAGACCATCTTGCCGGACTCCGCAACTATTCCTCAGCAGTTTCAAGCCACGCCCCCAACAGAAGTATATGGTTTACTTCCCGCTGTTAGGCGCAAGATGGGTGTTCTTTATTTGCTGATATCTGACTATTGGTTTGCGTAGGAGCAGAGAAGCCTCACAAAGAGCGCCCGGAAGCCGCCCCCGACATGCCATCTGCTTCGACTACACCGCCAAGGAGGATTCCCCGCAAGGAGCGCCCAAAGAAGGGACAAGTCTCCGCAAGGAGAGTTCTCCGCAAGGGACAAAGACCAATGACTTCGTGGCGGAGACTGCGGATCAGAGAACCCAAAGATGTAATCCTCTTGCTTGAAAACTTCCCTTGGGTTCTTCTTCTTCTTCTGATTTTCTTTTTGAATATTTGCTTGACTTTTCTCCTTTTTCCGGCCGTCAGATCCCTTTGTCACGGAGCCGATGGAGACCGAGGTCGCCGGCGAGGAGAACGCTATGGCAATACCGACGACGCCGCGCCATCAAGAAGTAGCCGGGCGCCGAGGATCCCCCGCCAAGAGGCCGCCAAAGCTGCCGCCAGAGAAGCCGGGCGAGGGGTCCGGGCGACGACCGATGGCCCCGAGGCTGCAGGAGCTGCCAGCGCTACACCGATCGCCGATCTCTGCTGCTGCCGCAGCTGCCAGTTCAAGAGCCCCAGCCCGGCGCCTATTTGAAGGCCGGGCGATGGCGTTTTCATCAAGCTCCCCGGTGTCAAGCTCCTGTGGCGCCGGTCAAGGAGAAACCTTGATGGAGAGGTGTCGCCCACTGGCCGACATCGTTGATGCGCCGGGCAAGCAAAGCAGGGCGAAGTCCGAGGAGGAGCGGCCGCCGCGAAGCCGTGTCACTTACCCGCCGACAGCCAAGGTGGAATCCCGAGAAGCGCTTTGTCGCAAGGCGGAGGAACATCGAGAAGGCTGGAGGAGCTCCGGTCGCAACCAGGAGGCTCTCCGTCCCCGGCAGAGAAGCGGGAGCAACTCGCCGAGGAGCGGAAATCCTTCCTCCTCGAGAAGGCCAAGTTGAACAAGCAATAAAGGGCTTGCCGCCGAGGAGCTGTTTGCGCGGGAGGGTGAGTTGGCGCAGCGAAAGGTCAACCTTGACAGCCACGAGGAGGAGCATGCCGCGCGCAAGCAAACATTCGGCGGGGCTCTCAAGGAAGCAGAGGATGCTGCCGCAGCTATCGAGGCCGCCAAGAAGGAGCTGGAGATGAAGGTGGCGCAGCTAGAGGCCGGTCTCAAGGCGAGGGGTGAAGAGCTTGCCGCGCTCAAGCATGAGCGCGAGAAGGACGCCTACACCCTTGGCGAGCTGCAGGGCCGTCTTGTCGAGAAGGGCAAGGAGCTTAGCGCCGCCAAGGACTCCAACGCAGATCTTGAGTTGAAGCTGGCGACTTTGACCAAGACGCTGGACGGCGCCAGGGAGCAGGAGGTGGCCTTGAAGGAGAAGATCAAGGCCGAAGAGGCGCTGCTGGCGAGTGCTGCTGTCACCCAGAACACTTTTAGGGAGAATGTGGAGCACTAGATGGAGGGTCTCGTGGATGTTGCCGCAGCCATCGATAGGGAGCTGGCGCAGCTGTGGATGGAGGATTTCGGATATCCCTCCGATGAGAACCTCCAACCCAGCGCCAAGCTCACTTTGTTCTTCAAAGGCGTGGCGACGGCCCTCCAGCGACTCCGGGAGAGGATCCCAAAGCAGCTGGTCGACGAAGTCGCCAAGCAAGATCTGCGCTGGAGCTCTTCAAAAGGTGTTGGTGAAGGTGGCTCGCAACCCAGCCTCAACTCACCAACGCCCTCAGACCTTGCCGCCGAAGCTGATCTCGAAGCGCCAAGACCCTTGTCGCACCCATTGTGGACAAGGTGAGCGGATCAAGAGGGTTGAGGGCGATCGCAGAGATTAGGCCGCCTGCTTTATCCTTTTCTTGTCGCTGCCGGCCATGTTACGAGAACAATCTATTAGAGCTGCGATTTAGCTATCTTGTAATATAACTTTATTTTGGGTATCGATTGCTATGTTATTTTTTTACTTGACTCCTTCCTTTATATGTTTTTGCCTCACGCTTAGGGAACTTGTCGGCGCAGCACCTTAGTCCGAGCGCTGAGTGCGGACGCCAAGAGCCTTGGCGGTGCCGCCACCGACAAGAAACCTTGTCGCAACTAGTCGCAGCTCACTTAAGTTGTTGAGCGGACTCAAACAAAGTAAGGGCGTTAACTAGTTACGAGTTGGTTCCTCCGCCAAGCACAGGTTTTCCATACAAAGCACGGTCGTTCGAGGAAGATAACTTAAAATTTTTAAAACTGATTGTTCAAACTTTGGCAACTTAGCTTTTCTGTCGTTTGCTTTCCGGTAAGGCGAAACTTTCTTGAACGAATGACGCCTGGTCCACACCATTATCTTCTCCTTTCCCCCCGGCAAACTTGTGGGGGAGGGAACCTTCCTTTCTATGAGAAAAAGAAAGAAGAGAAAATAAAGATATGGAGCCTTACGGCTCGTTATTGCTTACCGGGGGTAGGCGCTACACAAAGTGTCAGATAACACATGCAAAAAAATAGAAAGCATGAAATTGACAAGATGTGCGGAGCACATGAGCTTTACTTATGCACGGGGTCTGCGCCCGGCTTTGTACAAAGGATTACATGCAACATCGGTAAGACTTGTACAAAAGGTGGTTGCCGGAACAGGTTCCGGCAACCGCGCCTTATGGGTAAAACTTACGAAGATGCTCAATGTTCCAGAGTTGCTCACCGAATGCCATCTTCGGTCTCAGGCGACAGCGCCAGTTCTAGTGACTCGCTTCACCCGGTAAGGGCCTTCCCACTTCAAGGCCAACTTGTTGGAATTTTGGCGGACTGAACGCGCCAAGAACAAGGTCGCTTCCTCGAGACTTCTGGCATTAACTTTGCGGTTATGGTAGCGGGCGCAAAGCTTGCTGGTATCGAAAGCAGCTCAGACAGCGCCCTCAAGACGGTCTTTCTCAAGGAGCAGCGCGCCATCTTGTCGCAGCTGCTCTTGCTCAAGCTCATCATAAGCGAGCACTCGAGGTGACCCAGATAATGAAGTTCCGCGGGGAGAACTCGCTCGCCCATAGACTAGAGCGAAGGTGTCTCGCCAGCGGCTTGATTTGGCGCCATCCTCGACGACCAAAGAACCACCGCAGCTCCTCAATCCAGCTTCTTTCCGCACTTGCGCAGCCCGTCGAAAAGTCCTGGTCTTGAGGCGCGCAGCACTTCAAGATTTGCCCTTCCGCTGACCGCTGCTTCTCGGGTGAGCAATGTAGTTAAGAAGACCTTGGCGCCAAGATCTTGGACGCATCGCATGAAGGTGCGGCTCGTGGAATTGCATGTCGTTGTCGGTGATGATCTTGTTAGGGATCCCGGCGGCAAACAATCGACCAAGAACTTGATCGCCGACCGTGGTTGTCACCTTCCTCATCGCTTCCACTTCCGCCACTTTGTGAACTTTTCGATTGCAACGCATAAGTACTCAAAGCCCCGACAGCCGGGAAAGGGGCCGAGGATGTCGAGCCCCTGCACCAAAAATGGCCAGGATAAAGGGATCGTCTGGAGAGCTTGAGCTGGCTGGTGTATCCGCTGAATGGAACCGCACGCTTCACACTTGGTTACTTGTGCAACAGCATCCTCGAGGGCTGTCGGCCAAAAGAAACCTTGCCGGAATGCTTTGCCTTAAGCGCTCTTTGCGCCAATGTGGTGACCACATATGCCTCCATGTATCTCTCGCCAACAGCTTTTGTCCATCTTCCCGTGAATACACTTCAATTTCACACCATTGAGTCTTCTTCTGCATAAAGGTGTTGTCGATAAACCGGTACATACTTGACTGCCGGGCTACTCTTTCCGCTTCTTCTTGCTCTTCGAAGCTCTCCTCGTCTCAAGGAAACGGACAACTGATGTGCCCATGCCGGAGCTTGTGGCTCGGCAACAAGGACTAAAGGCACATCTCGCTGCATGCGGAACATCCACTTTCACGGCGAGAACTCGCGGCTCACCGAGTTGACGCCCCGCAAGCTTGCCGAGCAAAACTTGTCGGAGCGCTCGCTTCAACGGAACAAACCCTAGGGCTTGCCGAGCAGATCGCCTCAAAGACCCTTGGTGTTGATCTTGGGGACCTTCTGGCGGCGGCTTCGGGAGCTCCGCCGAAAATAGTCATCGAAATCAACTTCTCTTCTTGCTCGCCTAGTTGATGGCGCATGCACGGTTGAGTCGGGCTTGAGCACAAAGATCCCCGGTTCCACAGTAACTTGGTGCGTGCACTTTGACAGCCATCGGCAATGTCATTCTCGAGCTCTTGGAACATGTTCCATCTGTAGGCTGTCAAAGTGCTCTTCTAACTTTCTCACTTCATCAACGTAAGCTTCCATCAACGGACTCGATAATTTTGTTCACTTGGCGACGACAAGTCATGAGTCACCCCCGACAATGAGCTTTGATCCCAAGGTCTGCATGATCTCGAGACCGGCAAGCAAACCTTCATACTCATGCAGTATTGTTTGTTGCTTGCTCCTTGGGAAAGTGCATCCGAATACGATTTGAGGTGCTCTCCGTGGTGCAACAAGTAGCATGCTCCGCACGCGCTTTGCAGCGAGAAGGCACCATCAAAGTACATCAGCCACTTTTGCTTGCTTCCTTGACGGGATGCTCGCTTCGAATTTCTTCATCCGTGTTGGCGCCCACTCCGCTATGAATTCCGCCAATGCTCGCCTCGATAGTTGAAGTGCTCTCAAACTTGAGGCCAAAGCTTGACAGTTCCAAAGGCCCACTCGACAATCCCGCTCGCTGCTTCGGATTCTCGCAGATCCTCTTCTGCCGAAAACGAAAGTGACAACTCGGATCTCATGTCTTTCTCGAGGCCATGAGAAGGACGTAAAAGCAATTTCTGCATGCCGTAGTACCTTGACCTAGCCCCTCGCAGAAGGGAACCGACAAAGTAAACCGGGCCGCACCATTCCATTCTTCAGATTCCTCACGCTACCAAGCAGATCCATCCTTGTTGGGACCAGAGCTTGTCGGTGAAGTCCCGCTTGTCGCCGGATGCATCCGCCAGGTTGCCGGCTCATCATCCGCCTCCTCTCGCTATTAACGCAGCACTAACCATTTTGATTGGTTGCCGCTATATACAAGCAAGAATTTTCTTGTGGCTTAGGTGCGATAAGTGTTGGAGTGGAGGACAGGTATCTCTTCAAGTCTCTCGCAGCGCAGCCTCCGCTCGAGTCCATTTCATTGACCCGCTTTTTCAATATTTGAAAAACAGTATGGCGCCAGCAGACTCTAGAGATAAACTCGCCGAGAGCAGCCACGCAACCGCAAGTCTTCGTGACATCCTTGACGCGCTTTGGTGCTTCAATCTGCTCAATGGCCTTGATCTTGTCGGGTTGGCTTCAATTCCCCGCCGAGACATTTAAGAACCCGAGAAGCTTGCCGGAGGGGACTCCAAACACACACTTCTCGTGGTTAAGCTTGAGGTTGATCTTGCGCAGATTTGCAAAGGTTTTGTCTAAATCTGAATCGAGTTGTTTTGTCCTTGCTCTTGACCACTATGTCATCCATGTAGGCTTCCACATTTCGCGCATTTGTGGCTCAAAAGCGCCATGGACTACCCTTGCAAATGTTGAACCAGCATTCTTTAAACCGAAGGCATCCGTGATGAAAAACAGATGCGCTACATGGAGTGATGAATGCGTCTTCTCCTCATCCTCTTCTCGCCATGAAGATTTGATGGTATCTCGATATGCGCCAAGAAATGAAAGCAAGTCACATCCAGCCATGGAGTCAACAATCCGTCAATGCGCCGTAAGGGAAATGGGTCTTTGGGACAAGCTTTATTGACATCGGTAAAGTCGATACAAAGCTCCATTTCCCACTTGCCTTTGCGCACCACTACACGTGATTGGCCAACCACGAGGATGGAGCACCTCTAACAAGGCCCGCCGCTTCCAATTTCTTGATTTCTTTCGCGATGAATTCTGGCGCCCAACGCTTGTTTCCGACTTTCGCTGACGGGCCATGCATGAGGACAGACGGCAAGATGGTGCTTGATTACTTTTCGGGAACACCGGGATGTCGACGGTTGCCACGCAAACACGCCGACGTTACCGCAGGAAAGCAACGAAAGGCTTTCCTATTTAGGGTCGAGAGTGGCATCGATGGTGAAGGTACCACCAAGGACGCCCTCCTTGGCGACACCTTCTTGGTCTCTCGTGGAGCTGCCATTGTTTTCTTATACTTGCCGGTGGAGCTCGATGAAAGGCTCCTCGACGGTAGCGCAGCACCAAGAGGTGCGCTTGCCGGAGTGGGCATCAGAACTCTTGCCGGACTTGGCCTTCTTCTTCCCCCCGGGAGCTTCAACGGCAAGTGACTTGCGATCTATTGCGGCTGCCGCTTCCCGGTAGATCTTGTCGGCGCAGATAAGGGCATCCTTCTTGTCGCCAGGGATAGAGATGACACTTATCGGGCCTGGCATCTTCAGCATGTTGTATGCATAGTGAGAGGCCGCCATGAATTTGGTGAGTGCTAGACGGCCGAGTATCCCATTGTAAGGCAATGGAAAGTCAGCAACGTCAAAAGTGACCCTCTCAGTCCTGAAGTTCAACATCGGCAAGTACCCGACCGCAGTTATGCGATCGTGGTGGTCGCCAATATCAAAGATGATAGGCGGTCGACCATTTCGAGGCTTGCGGACTCAACGGGTGGTTCTCGCCGCATTGACTTCCCGCACCCATCGCTTGAGCCGGGCGGTGTGAAGTATGCAGAGAAGCACCGCCACAACGCACAGACCTCTCGTGGGCTTTTCGAACTCCCCGCTCACCGTCTCGGCTATCACCCATATCTTCATTGTCGCCGCTATCTTCATCCTTGTCGCGCTGGAGGTGTGTCTCTTGTTGCCGCTTGCCTTGCCGCCAAGGCCCTCCTCGTCGGGCGTTTTGCCGATCCTCCAAAGACCTTCTTGGGCCTTCTCCTTGTCGCCGTCAGACTCAGCCTTTTGCTGCTTGACAAGTTGCTCGACCTTCTTGCAGCTCGAGGTCATGGCCCTTGGTGCGGTGGATCTTGGCAAGATCGCTTGTTGGTGTCGCCTCACTTGTCGGCGCATCGCCACATCGTTTGGCGCCACCTTCGTCGCCGGACTGCTCAACGACTATCACATCTTTGCCTTTCTTCTTCCCGTTGTTCCGCCGCCGGTTTTTCTTGTCGGGCAGCATCCTCACCGCCGATCCTCCTGCTCCTCAGATTCTCTCCGGGAGTTTCTCCTTCTCAAAGACGCGCACACTTGTCGCCGTGGCATATAGCTCATCGACGCTTTTGATCATGCACATCGCCATCTCTCCCGCGATCCCGCGGTTTCGCGACGTTTTGATGGAACGCGCTGATGACCGCAGTGGTGGACATCCGATGTTGTGCCGTACACGGCTGAATCTTCAATGTATTTGCTAGGGCTTCCTTCCTTCCGGGCGAAAGCAGATGAAGATCGCTTTCTTGGCCATGAGGCTTGTGGTCACCAGAAGGCGCCGACAAACCGATGGCATAGGTCTGCCAGAGGATATGGAGTTATCCGCAAGTGCATGAGCCAGACTTGACATTGGGCTTGAGCACCGCCGGGAAGTAGTTGGCAAGGATCTTGTCGCCCCGCCCCGCAGCTTGCACTCGATGGTATAGATGCCGAGGAACTCCGACGGATGCGACTTGCCGCCGTGATTTCTCTCGCACGCCCGCTTGAAATTCTTCGTTGGGCCACCGACTTGCCGTAGCTCACGAAAGTGAACGCAGGGCAACCTCATCACAGATGGCAAGTCGCCCGTTCTTCGGGCGCATGCATGTCGACAGAGGGCTCCAGCGCTGGTCGGATTGACGCCGCTTCTTCGGGCGCCGATGCAAGTACGAGTGTCTTCTTGCCGCTGTCAGGAAGAACTTGGCGCTGATCGCGACGAGCTCGTGGATCCGGCGAGGCGGTGGAGTCGTTGTCAGGTAGATCCGCGAAGTCGGCGATCTTGGCTTTCGGGCGGGAGTGCACGGAGGTTGCACCCCACCGGTTTTGTCGCCATCGGCTCGTGCTCGCAATCTTGCCGCTGCTGCGGCGTATGTACTCGCCGTCGCGGAGCCGCCTTGCTGGCGGCCGATGAGACTCTCAATGGTGGCCTCCATTCGCCGATCTTGTCTCGCCATTGAGGGTAATCCAGAGCAGCTTGAGCTCGTATAAAGCTTCGCTGGAGTGGTGGGCGGCAGCAGAACGGTGCGAGGAGCGGATATGCTCGACTCCTAACTATGTTAGAAGGAGCAGATCCCGCCCAGCGACACATGTCTTGCTCGTGCAAAGATGTTGGCGTGTATGCTGGTCTTGAGCACCCCGAGATCCACCGCTCGATCCTGGTCCAACGAACATATGGTACCGCGAGTACCATGACGCCACGGTCCCGCCCCGAGATGGGCGCGGTGCATGTACGGACACAAAGTCTCGCGAGCCTTGTCCTTGACCCGCAGCACCGTGAGCTCGCTTGCCGACGCTCGTTTTCCGGCTGGCGTTTACCCCACCACCGTTTGTCCGGTGGTGGTGGGATCGACGTGGACGGAGTGGCTACCTCGCCTTCTTCTTCGTGGCATGTCGATGAAGAAGATGAAGATTTAGCTCGTGTGAACGCTGGATCAGGTTCACACGGCCTCGACGCCCCCTACCTGGCGCGCCAAAGATGCCGGGGAAAACTGATCCACAGACACCTATGGGGCCGGCGGACCGGCCCTTTCGTTCGGGCGGGGCGAGATCACAAGAGCAGATCGAGGCGGTTAACACGAAAGCAGTTTACCCAGCTTTGGAGCTCTCCAGAGAGATAATACTCCTACTGCTGCATGTCTGAGTGTATTGAGTTCTTGCTCGGGAGCGCTGAGTGCTACAGTACACACTAGCTGCTAACGAGACCGAGCGTGAGTGTTTTCTGCCTTCGAACCCCCCTCTACATTGCGCATGGCCTCCTTTTATATGCTCAAGGGGTCACCGACAGGTGGCAACGTAGACAAGGGTAAAAATGGAAAATGTGTTGCGGTTGGTACAACCACTGCATAAAGGTATCATACCTAACCCCGATGGCAGGGACAAAGGCATTAAATGATCGTCCGCCGCCCAAATAGTGCGTAAAAGGACCATCAGGACGCCACCGCTGCCACGATGGCAATCTTGTTAGCGCATTTTTGCCACCGCGACACCGGGCTGCACAGCCTCTTGCCACGCAAGACCGAAAGGTCCCGGTGACACGCTGGTGGATGTGCCGAGCGCAGGTACAGAGTGGAAGCTTGTCGCTGCAAGCGCCTTTGCCGTCATGTCATTGTCTTGTCGCGTCCGAAGCTTGTCGCCACTGGCCTTGCCGGACGCTGGCGCGTCATGGGTAAGTTCCTTGAGATGCCTCGTTATTATCTTCCCGCAAGCTCCTCTTGCCGGGTCTTGTCTCCTTGGCTTGAACAGTTTGTTCTTGAATGGCTCCAAAGGAACCACGGAGGACCTTATGCCACTGCAAGCCTTGCCGCTGGTGTTGCGATCGCTCAGGCACAAGTTCGGGATACTAGGGTACCCCTACTCTAGTACACCGACACTTGTGCAGAGAGCCCCACTGCACCGAAGAATCCCATTTTGGAATTGATAGACAGCGATGATGATGTGTTTGACAAGATTGCTGGTGTTGGAAGAATCACGAGGAGCACTGCTGCCAAAGGTTTATCTCCCTTGTCGGAATAGTGGCTCAGAGAGCTGGTGGTGCTAGGAAAGATCCCGCTTGGATTCTCGCAATGTTGAAGTAAGCACGGCGGGCGCCCAGAGCTCCTATAAAGTTTTGCTCCCTCGCAGCAAAGAGCTTCACCTCATAAATTCCTCACCGGACAAGGCTCGCAGGTTGTATAATCTGTTGCTTAGTGATGAATGGCGTGAGAAGTATGCCGAGTGAGTATCTCTCATTATTTGTCCTCTTCTTTTTCTTTTGTTGTTTGTAACTGCTAGATAAATATGACCTGAACTATTCCTTTTTATACAACTTGTACTGCTATGAATGCCTTATCTTGCTTCTCCTTCTTTGTGTTTGTGTGTGCTGCAGAATACATTCTCAATGATACTCGCCCGATGAAAGCGTAACTAACTTCACCGGGAATCGATATGGGAAGTTTTTCACCGGGCAAATGATGGAGGGTGATGTAATGGACTTCCTCATTGATGATTGGAAGCAAGATCCCGAGAGAAATGCTGATTTCGTGATCCGGGAAAAGAATATTATCGAGTCGATATTTCATCGTAATCAATCGATTGGTTTCTTCGCTGAACAAGATTGCCTATTGTTTTTATGAGTTTTAATAATACTTTGCTTGTTGATCCTTTTCCGCTGTCTATTTCTATTTTGGCTTTTTTGCAGGTTGTGCTTGATTGTTCGTTTACGATGATGAAAATAAAGTGTTTAATGTGGAGAGTGCAACGAGAGATTTCAAGAGCTATGTTAAAGCTAATGAAGACTTGCTCAAGGTCAATTTTGTGAGATCTACTAGCTGATTTTTGGTTTTTATTTGTTTGTTGTGATGCTGGTTTTATTTTGAACATTTAACATCTCTTGTTTGGTCATTTGTTTTAGATCATGATGCTCTATTCAAGCCTATGGTTTTAGCAAAGGATAAGAAAGTGAACCACTATTCCTTATATGTCATGAATCGCATGTAAGTAGCGCTGACATCCTTGACTCTTTTACCTTATCCAAGAACCACCGCCCTTCAAAGAACACCTATCACAAAGATCATGAGAAGATTGTGAGTGACATTTATTATCTCAGATGGATTAATTTTTCTACATCTTTTGTTTCTGCTTTTTCTGAGACCTAAAAATGTGTGGGTTCTTTTATTTTTTTACAGATTTCTAGATTGGTCATAGTAATGAAGGCTGTGTATGGTGATGCTCAGTACAATGGGAGCAAGCAGCCCAATTGGGAGATGTTTGCAAAGAAACCAATGTTTGTCAAGGTTCCACTTCAAGGGGAAAATGAATGTGGCCATTATACTCTGAAGTATGCGGGATGCTATGATGGTGAAAAGATCGTTGAGAACATTTGAGATAATGACGTGGGTTTCTTGTTGAGCTTTTCACTTTCTGTTTTTGGCTTATTGTGCATCCTTTTTTTATGTGTCATGATTTTTGATAATTTGTTTTATTGTTTTGCAGCCACGCATTGTTGATTGGAACGCTGAGGATCTGTATAGAGTTGTGTGCAACTGGAATAACCATCTTATGGTGACGGAGCTTCCCAAGGAGGTTCAGGCTTTGGCTCCTAATGCATAGGATAAATGGTCATCATTTGCATAGTGAATGGGATAGTTGTGTGATATATCTCTTGAAAACATTGTAGGCTCTATTTTGTAGTGTTTGATGTCTTGTCGAGTACTATGTAATAACTAGTATATTTTGTGTTGTGTTTAAGTGTGGCACAATGTTTGACAAACTTTTTTTCCATGATGATTGTGTGGTTGAATAGCTGTTTCAGTTGTGTATGTTTCATCGGGAATTCATTTTGGTTAAGTTTTATTTTTTGTACTGAAGACTTATATAGTAGTTGAACTGAGAACAATTTTTTTCAAGTGTATTTACGAGTTGTTGCTGAGAAAGTGAGATTTATTTTATTTTTATCTGATTCCATCCTAAGTTGGACCTTTATAGTTTCTGTACTCTCGTTTTCTTATACTTATGATATAGTTCTGTTAGTACTGATTTGTAATCTCATTCAGCGTAAGGCTTCTAAAATTTTGGTGCCAAATTTTTGTTTGAACTTCTTGAACTTTAGTAGTTGAACTTCATAGTAAACGTTAAAGTACTGGTTTAAATTAGCTACGTTTAAGAGATAGTCCTATTAAGTTCAAAACTATTTCTTTCTCAAGGCATTAATTGGTATCATCATAGCACTTACCGAATAAACTTAGTTGTATTGAGATTTCAATTGTGCTAGTACTTTGATTAATTATTTATTTTTTGGTGTTGTTTGATGCTAGTACGTCTTCTGTTGTGTTTCTTGTGATTTTTCTCCTTTGTCGAACTTATATATTTTTAATTTAGTTTTTGGCCTCTTTTTTTCTTGGTGTGGTTCTTCTCCGTGCAATGTTTGGTATAATCCTAGCACTTGTCAGATAGACTTAGTTGTACCGAGGTTTCAGCTTGTATTATTATGGTTATTCTTAGTGTGTCACTGCTTTTAGGAATGCGAATCAAGCTTCCTGCCTTTTTATATTTTGTAGAATGAACGCACTGTGTGTTCAAGTGTACTGTAACTTTCAATCCTAGCATGCTAGTGACTAGGAAATACGATCGGTGTTTCTTTGCTTTTCCCGTCAGTAAAGATTTAGTGAATTTCTAACTACTATTAGCATGATGCTTTTAGTACTAAATGTTGTCCTCGGCTGAAACTTAGTCTTTTTAGTGTTCTTCTCAAACTAAAAACTAATTTTTTAGCATGATAGTACTACCGTTCATGTCTAAGTTGTACTGAGCGTCGAAGGCTACTATTTGCTTTTGTCCTTAGTTAGTCTGCCTCTTTTTTTGGGAAAATATTCATGTGTTATTTTTTCTCCATGACTATTGTTATGCGGGCAGCCATCAAGTTTCAACTTCAACCTACTTCAACTTTAAATGATGGATCAACAAAATAGGAAGCTAGCAAACTTGTTGGATGACATAAGCAAACGATGTACTTGATAGACATGGGCAAACTTGTTCAAACCTCGACACACATAACATAAGGTAGCTGGTTCAACATAATGAAAGCAAACTACAAATCAAACAACAAGACTAAGGATGTGCATAAGCACGAGCAACACGAATGCAGACTTTCATGCATCTTCATCCGCCGGTTGCAAGTGGTAGTAGGGTCACCTCCGCGCTTT
This sequence comes from Aegilops speltoides, assembly GCA_021437245.1. Taxonomy (NCBI): domain Eukaryota; kingdom Viridiplantae; phylum Streptophyta; class Magnoliopsida; order Poales; family Poaceae; genus Aegilops; species Aegilops speltoides. The sequence continues at coordinate 69,277 of JAHHZJ010002384.1, forward strand.
TGAAATATCCCAACCTCGTCACGATGTTGTCGATTGTCTTCCATGACTTGTACGTTGCTTACGATCTATTCCTCGCAGACGTGATGAGGTTGTCGGCAGCGGGCTGGTCCCCACAGCTTGTGGTCTGCCCTGCTCATCTTCTTCTTCATGCCTTCAGAGAATGGGTGGATGACGCCACCGCAACATCGCCAAGGAGTCGAGTATTTGCTGGTCTTGGATCTTTCCACTTGCACTCGCATGTCGATGAAGTTGTTGGGGTTGATTTCAAACTGCACTTCTCCAAAGATCCGCTTGTCACCTCCAATGTTGAAACCGACAAATGTGTACAATTTCTCCTCCTGCAGGAAGTCTTTGAGGCGCTTGGGCCTGCAAGGGGGGAGACACACATTTAAAGATTAGTCTTCTTTTTTGAGGATTTAATTCTTCTGCTTTTTTTTGTTTTACAAGTGATAATCCATGAGGTAGATGCTTATATATTATGAGGCATGCATGAACGTAGTTCAGAAACTAGTACACAAAGTCCTGAAATTAAATTCAACTACACCGTGTTATTTTTTTGTTTTTTGCTATCTTCATTGCTTCACCAAATGCTTCACCAAATTAGAGAATCATTTTACCAGAGTCAATGATATATGCGCTGCTTGATTCAAGTTTAGTTTTATTTTTTGTTGAATAAAAGACCTATACCAGTGCTTGATACATCTTTGTGCATTAATTCTATATCAAGTTCAAAAATTAGTTTGAGAAACATGTGCATCAAGATATGGACCTATACCACTTCACCAAAGATCTTTTAATATATCAATTCTATAAACTATACTAGTGCATCAAGATCAGAATCTATGCTAGTACATCAAGTTCAGAAATTAATTTTGTGCATAAAGTTCAAAATGCTATAAACTTTTTTCAGATGCTAACTGTGAAACAATCCACTTCATAGTTTCGTAAATGCATGTAACTTGAGAAACATGTACTCGTGCATCCACTTGATAGACTATAGTAGTTCATCTAGTTGGGAAACATGTTTTAATTAAGTTTTTAGTGAGTAGTACTGGTACAATAGATGAATTAACAGTAGTATGGGTTACTATTTTGTGGCTGCGTGATGTGGTATACCAAGTAGTTCTCGACGCGACAACCGCAGGATCGCCGCCATCCGTGGAGGTTCTTATTCGCTGTGTACTCCACATCAACTCCGGCGAAGCTCGAGATAAGCCGCCGCCTTCATCCCGAGCCTGCCATCACCTCGCGGCCTTTGTCCGGTATGTTAGTGCACGATCTCCAGCTGCCTCCTTGCCGTGGAGCTCAACCCTTTGAGCGCTTTTGTGTACTCTGCTTCTCGCCGGGACGTGAATGTCGACGAGGTTGTGCTTTGTTCAAGTCTCGCCATGGTGATGCTTGGGGATTTATTCTCCGCCATCGCTTTTCTCCAATGATTGTTGGCTTGGGAGAGAGAAGTTTTTGGTTTGTGTGCAGTGGAGATGGAAGCAACAATGGTGGTTCTGTGAATGAGGCAGAGATGGAAGACAATGGGGTATTTTGCAGTGCGTCGACAGTGGTGTGTTGGAAGCGGTTCGTCGGGGGCGTGGGTGTAGTGGTCGTGGGGGTCGCCGTTTGTAGTGCATCGTGGCAACCGCCCAAAGGTGGCGCGGTGGTGGCTCGAAGAACTAACCGCCCAAGACAAATGTTTTTATCTGCTGACCGATTAGTCTTGTCAAGTTGTACTTACGATCCGCTAAATCCCACTTGCACGCCTCGTGGTGGTGATGATGGCATTTTGCATCGCTTAGGTGACGATGCTCGTGATGTTTTCCTGTGGATGTTTAAGTATTGTTTTTCTATTGAATTCTTTATACACTAGTTTATATCAAAACATTTTTTCAGTGCCCTGGGAGTTGTTGCTCAAAACTTGTACTTATTTTATTTTCATCTGTACCAACCTAAGCTAGGCCTTTATAGTTTTTGTATTCTCATTTTAGTGCACTTATGGTTTATTACTGTGTGAACTGAATTGTAATTTCATACAGCGCACGGGTTTGAAATTTGATGTCACAGTGGTGCGAGTGGACTGGCTGATCCTGTTGTTTTAGTACTGATGTCGTATGTATGTTTGAACTAATTTTGTTATAACTTAGCTTGGGGGTGGGGGTTTGATATTATTTTATGACCAGATCGCTCGCTGTGGTGTGGACAGATTTTATATAAATAAGAAATTTAGCGTAATTGACAAATAAATTATATTTGAACTTTTTGCATTTTAGTAGTTGAACTTGTCGATTTTATATAAATAGGAAATTTAGTATAATTGACAAACATTACATGTTTGAACTTTTAGAGTTTTAGTAGTTGAACTTGAAAGTAATATTTTGATTCGGTTTTTACATAATGTTTGAACTTTTGAGTTTTAGTAGTTGAACTTCTGATTTTATATAAATAAGAAATTTAGCATAATTGACAAACATTATATGTTTGAACTCTTAGAGTTTTAGTAGTTGAACTTGACGGTTTTTCTATAAATAAGAAATTTAGCATAATTGACAAACATTATATGTTTGAACTTTTTGAGTTTTAGTAATTGAACTTGAAAGTAATATTTAATTCGGTTTTTTAAATTATGTACATTTAACAGATAGGCTATTAAGTTCTGTTCTTTTTAGAGGTTCATTGTTTTTGTATCATATTTTTTCCTTTTTAGGTTAATTGACAAACATTTTTCTTTTAGTTTATATTTCTTTTGTCCCGCCCTCTGGTTACCTGGGACTGGGCTTATTGGTGGGGTGTTTATTGACGATGCATGTTATTGGGCAAGCCCGCCCAGATAGCTCGGGTCTCAATGGCTGTAGTGTGTCAGGCGCTGCAGGCGCCTGGTTTAGTCCCACCTCGCTAGTCGAGGGGCTCCTGACCTGTTTATAAGCAGCCGAGGGTCACCAACGAACCTCCGAACACTTACCCGAGCGCTTATACACGGCGCCGCCTCTCTCTCGACCAGGCCCCGGTCGGCGGGTCCTCAAGCAGCGATTATTAGGATTCGCCCACGGGCTCGAGTTCAAGTATCTAGCATTGTTAGGGCTCATACCGACATTGGGCGGTCAATTTTTTTTGGTTTGTTTGAATCTAGTACTTGACTCTACCAGTGACTTGGACTGATACTTTTTGGTCTAGTTCTTGTTAGTTTTGTGTTAGTGTAATCTTTTTCATTTGAGTTTTTTGCCTTCTTTTTTGTGTTTGTTTTTGTGATTAATCTCAAGTATCTTCTGGTGTCATTTTCAGAACTATGGTACTTGCATGTAGACCGAGTTGTACTAATAAAGGCATTCATAGTAGCGCCATGCATCGATGCTTCTTTGTATTTTTTATTGTAGTAAGTATGTACTGTCTGATCAAGTGTACCTAGTTGTACTGACATGGAGTAACGTTGTGTGATTAGTTGCATCATAACTAGTACTTTAGAGCAACGACAATGTTCCATTCAGAAGCTACTTTTCAATTTTCAAATGCTGGATTAACAACATACGAAGCTATCAAACCAAACTTATATAATGAGATAAGCAAAACATTGTACTTGATGACATAACTAAACTTGTTCAAACATGACAAGCACGACATAATCATACTGGTTCAACCCAACAAGAGCAAACTACTAATTTGAAACAACAAGATAAAATGCAAGCACAAGCGTAAGTAAAACGGAAGGCAGGCTCGATGTATCTTCATCCCGTGAAGGGGCAATAGGGCGGTCGAGTAGTTTTCAGCCTCCCGCTTTTCGTGATATTCAACCATCTGTGATGTAGTCGATCATGAACCATGACTTGTACATGGCGACGATCTACTCCTCGCACTGGCGAGGTTGTCCGCAGCTCGCTGGTCCCCACAGCTTTGTAGTCTTCCGCGCTGTTGATCTTGTTCTTCATGCCTTTGTAGAATGGGTGGATGACGCTTAGCTGCAACATCACCAAGGAGTCGCATTTTTCCGTGTATGGAACTTCCACTTGCGCTGAATGTCGATGAACTTATTGGGGTTGATCTCCATACCGACAACTTCAGCTTTCTTTGTCGCTATCAATGCTGAAACCGCAAATGTGAACAACTTCTCATGTCAGCAAAGATCTCGGCTCAGCGCTAGGGCCCGCAAGGGTAGAGACATTTTGAATATTCAGCATTACTTTGATGTTTGAATTATTCATTTTTGTTTTGTTTTACAAGTTTATGAATCCATGAAGTAGTTGTTTATGTAGGATAAACAATGGATGAATGTACTTCAAAAACTAGTAAAGAAAGTTCTGAAATTAAATTAAGTACATCATGTTATTCTTCTTCTTGGATTATACATAGTTTCAGTCAATGTTGTATGTTCTGCATTGGTACTATTTTAGTCTACTTTTGTTGAAATAGGATAACACATAACCAAGGCTTCACTAAGTCCTTAGTTTATTTTCTTATGAAAATAACATTAGATCAAATTCGAAAATACTTCACTACATCAAGTTCGTAAACATCTTTTTAATACATCGAGTACATAGACTACTCTATTGGATCAACTTCATAAACTACACTAGTCAATCAACTTCAGAATTTAACCTTCCGCAAGATTTTCCAAATAGTAATCCAGTGCATCAGGTTCAAAAATACATTTATAGTATATCTACTTGAGAAAATGCAGAGTGCATCAACTTTTCACAAATCACACTAGTACATCTAGTTGGGAAACAAGTATGATTAAATTTTCAGTATATAGTACTAATAAAATGATAAACCATATGCGGTGGTAAATGAGTAGGATTGCTCACCATTTTGTGGTCAGCCGCGATGTGGTACACCAAGCAAAGTTCGTCGACGACAACCGCAGGATCACGCTTATCCGGGAGGTTCATTCTTGGTGTAGTGCACACCAACGCCGACGATCCTACAAGTCCTCGCCACCAAGCTTCCTCTAGAGCCCGGAGATCACCTCGCCGGCCTTTTTCGTATGCACTGGTGCAGACGATTCCAGCTGCCTCGCTGTCGTGGAGCTCAACCCTTTGAGGGGGTTTGTGTACTCAAGGCTCGCTGGGACGTTAATGTCGACGAGGTTGCTGCTCTTGTCCGACATCTCGCATGATGATGCTTGGCAGACGGTTCCTCCGCCATTGCCTTCCTCCGCGATCGTGGGCTTGGGAGAGAGAAGTTTTGGTTTGTGTGCAAGGGAAATGGAAGCCGCAATGGTGGTTTTGGGAACGAGGAGAGATGGAAGAGAATGGGGTTTTTTGCAAAGGCGTGGATGGGGATTTGTGGGAGGCGGTTCGCTCGGGGCGCTGTGTAGTGGGTGTTGCGTGGGGTCACCGCTTGCAGTCCTTGTGGCAACCGCCATGGGTGGCGCTGGTGGAGGCGTGAAGAACTAACCGCCCGTTAAATGGTTTTTACCGTTGAACTCGACTAGTCTTGTCAAGTTGTATTTTATGACCTGCCAAATCCCACTTGCACGCTCTCGCGGTGGTGATGATGGCATTTTACCGTGGCACCAATTGTGATAGTCAAGCTGTACTTATCACCGCTTATCCCACTTGCACGTGTCACCGCCGGTGTTGATGGAGGTCTCGAACCTCTACCGTCGCATTTGGACTAGTGATTGAAGTGTAATTGAACGCACTCAAATATCGTGAGACTATGTGTGGTGCTAATGTTTTTTAAAACAATTTTCGATTTTTTAAGGATTGTTTATATCAAGATAACTGTGAGTATTTTTTACAGATAAATTAAATTTTCACTAGTATAGGATGTATTATATTCAGATTTTGCTTGAGGTAATTATTTTTATGTGCTGATGGCCTTTCTGAATTGGGACCGCGTAAGTGCATAGCTTTGTTTTTTCAAAACGATGTTTTTTTAGTCGTTCACTGGTGTGTTTGTTTTACTATGCCTTTTGTACAGGCGATTGAGAATTATCAGTACTGATGTACTACAAGAGTTTAAATTTTTCCTTGACAATTTTTTTTTGCCGAGTTATCCGTTGATAGTAGCGCTTATGGCCGATATATCCAGATAAGTTTTTTCAAATTTATTTGTGACTACATTCAAAAGGATTATCAAATGGTTTAAATAATAATGTCACCGCTCAACAAGCACAAATCAAAATTATATCAAGATCGATGTGTACTCGCTTTGTAATCGACGACCGAGAGTTATTAGTAATCGATGTACTACAAGATTTTAAATTTTTCCTTGATATATTTTTTGCCGAGTTATCGGGTCGACAAAGAGCGCTTAAGGCCGATATATCCAGATAAGTTTTTTCAAATGTATTTGTGACTGCATTCAAAATGATTATCAAATGGTTTACATAATAATGTCACTGCTCCAGCGGGCACAAATCACAAATTATATCTTAACTTTAGTTTTGATCAAGAAATCGATTTACAAAGCTAAATAAGTTTTGGTAACGACATGTTGTTTCAAATGCTTCCTCATTGTAGCCGATGCAACTAAGACTGCAAGGTTATTTTTTAGTTGACGCAGAGGATAACCACTATGTATTGTTCACTTTTTTGCTTCTCCTAACTGTCCCCGAATGTTGTGCCTTGCCGGGCGCTTTTTCCAGTGTTGAGCCTTGGCAGCTTCATCGCCGCTTCAGTTTCTCACCCCCGACACTTTCATCTTCATTGTCTTCGTCTCCGATTGGTCGCCATTCTCGCCAAACTCTTCTTCTTCATCGCCTTTATTTGATTGCTTGGAACTCTTTACCTTGCCCCTGCTTCGTTCAGCTCCACCGACCTCCTTGCCCACTTTGCACGCAAGGGCATTATGTCCGTTGGCCCGCCACACTTATGCAAGTGTAGCTGTTACGCAGTGTTGTTCCATTGGTAGAAAGCTGGGTGGCTCCAATCTCTTTGTTCTTGTTGACAAGGGCATCTGTGCGGAGGGCATGTGCGGTAGTTATGGTTTCTCACGATGTTGTAGAACTCCGCATGCCCTTATCCCAAGGGGTTTGTCGTCCGGCCAAATTCCTGCACTTGATGGGGCGTGGTGGCTTTTTGGCTGCTGCTATGCTCTTGCTCTTCCTCCCTTTGTGTTTGAGAATATGGGTGGTTTAATCACCCTTTCCTCGCTGCTGCTGGTAGGATGTGCTATTGTCATGTCGCTCGCCTACAGCACCATCTAGCTCATGATCTCGCATGTGAGCTTGTCGGTGCTCTTGAGTGTGCACATGGGCAAGCTCGTCGCCGCTGCTCCTCTTCCTCGTTGTCAAACGGGTCAATAGCTCCCGATGGTTCACCTCGGATAACATTGTAGCAATATCCTGCTCAATGGCTTCATTGTCCGCGACACCTCCATTTTCAGCAGTAATGCATGGCATCGAAGTTCTTGTTAAAGTTTGTCCATGACGACCCGTGACCTTGCCATTTGCTCTTGGCTTTCAAGCTTTTTCTCAGGCACCTCATGTTCAGCGCCGCAGTAAGCTTTCAATGCAGATTGGGATGCCTTGTTTGACGCCATCGCCCTCAAGTCATTTCACAAATGTTGGCTGGATGTTCGGGTGTTTGGTGTATCTCCGAGGATGTATTTCTCTCGAACGCCGGTAGCCTTAATTGTCTCGTGATCATGCAGAGGACATGCACGCAGAAAAGACTCAGATTTGTTTTTGAAGAGGTGCATGTTTTTGTCATTTCATTCAACAAAAACTTTGCAAAAAAGTAGTACAAGATGTAACATCTTTTTTGTAGTCCTCACCGTGTGGTCCCATAGCCCTGCACTCGCACTCATATGTTTCTCCCATGGGGTCTCGTGAACCACCGAACGCTGCGGCCGAGCCCACACAAACAGTTTTTATGGGTGGTTGTAGCGACTAGGTACTTTTGTGGGCTCTTCCGCCTCTGCCGCCATGAAGAGTGTGCTCGCTTAGCCTATTCTCGATCTCAACAGACACAGCTCATTGTGTACAGCTTTGCCATCTGGGTGTCAAACCCATAGAAGGTCAGCGTGTTTTGTTCCTTCTGCAGATGGAAGAATGATGACCAAATTGTTAGTTTTCTCGCAGCAAAAACTTCTAATAAATTTTTTACTTTAGTAAGCATGTAATTTTTTGTCTTACGACAAGTGATAGAGCTATACCCGGTTACCCATTGTCTCCTGGTTCTCTTTTGCCTCCTGGTTTTGACGCAGGAGTTTACCTGGCTGACAAACCGGTGTAGGTTAGGTCTCTCACTTACGTAGTTCTTTTTGAGCACATAGTTCATGCTCTCAATTTGCTGTGTGGATGTCATTTTGGCGCAGAAAATTTCTTTTGAAGTAGGCTGATATCCATTTCACGCTGCTCCACATGCCCACCATTGTGGCATCATCGTGGAGGTTGTACTTATCCATGAGTCTTTTCCAGCATCCTCAAACTCGCTTGGCATGAGGGGCCATTGAGAATTGATGTGAATTCATCCTTAAAGTCATCGTAAGTGCAGAAAATACAGTATGCGAGGTGTTCCCAGATTTCTTCATAATGTGCCAAAGGGCATAGCTTATGTATTATGTTCTTGAAAACATCTCGGATCACCAAAGCCATTGTCGGCACCGGTCCGTAATGAGAAAATAGACTCGTGTGGTCAGCAGATGGTTGTGCATATATACCAACAGAACTGACACAACATTTTTACTGTGTTATTTTCCTTTTCTTTTTTGGATGGGGGTGGTTTTAGAGGTTGTACCTGTGAGGATGCATGTAGGAGCCTTCCTTCTCATGCACCTTAAAAATGTCTTGAACAGCCACTTGAATGAATCTGCATCCTCATCTCTTATCAGGGCAAAACCAAAGAATGTAGTCTGTAAGTGGTTGTTAGTTCCACAAACACCCCAAGTGGCATATGGTACTTGTTGGTCTTATATGTTGTGTCAAACATTACGCAGTCCCTCAAGTCCCGACACGCCTCGATACCTTGCATTCGCCTGCATTATGTTCTTAACTCGCTGACTCATCGAAGTTGTATGTCACGTAAGAATTCCTCGCTTATAGCTTTCATCTCCTTAAAGAAGTTGATAGCCTTTAGGACATCGCCCACATCATCAACCCTTGAATTCTTTTGCTTTCTCGCATATCAAAGTTCATTGAAAAATGCATGTTGAATCAAGCGCCAGTCATGCATTGCGTGACATGTTTGTAATCGACAGAGGAACAAGTTTGTACTTGCAAAAGTTAATCGTGTCTTTGGCATTCATTTCAAGGAAGTAGCTACTAGGGTCATCACCGCCAAGATGCTCATGATTTGCGGTGTTCAACGCCTTTGAACTACTGTGTACTTGACGAATCCAAGATTGTTTTGTCAAAGTTTTTGTGGGAGTGCAAAAGACAAGCATTTCTCAGGTGAGTTGTAGCCCGTGGTTGTGTTCCCTGCACTATCTCTTTTACGCATAAATGTTCCATCATTTTCCTTCTTCATTTCATTTTAGCCCCGCAGCTAGTTCTCGGGTTGTCGCCTTGTTATGTTGTCTATTTGCTTTGCACACCTTTGATTCATAAACCCATGGCACGTGTAATAAAGGTAGGCTCGGTCTTAAACTTGGGGCTTTCTCGACAAAGAAACCAGCGTAAGCTCGTGATATATGTTGTAGAAGTTCTTGTTTCTTCGAAAGTTTCAAACCTCATCTCTAGCCTTGGCGTAACATAAGCTTCAATGTCGTGGCTGCACGCAACAAAGGACCAAACAAAAACGTAGTTATGAAAATTTTAGATGGGGTGGTCACAAAGACCATGGTATGGATCGTGCTTGTATTTTTTCTATACGATACTTACATGTGTATAGCTCTCGCTACCGCCTCCTGTTTGTTGTTCTCCCGGTTTACACGCACCGATGGTGTCATCCTTGGCACATGCAGCAATGCATCTCTTGAGGGAGCAACGCTGACGAAGATCTCCGCTCTCATTGTACGCCATCTCCCTCGATTCATTGTGAGGTTGCTCCTGCCTATATGGCTCATATCTTGTACTTTTGAACTCTGCTAGAGTGGCCAAAATTTCGCCTTTTGCCCTGGTCTTCCTGGTCAGAATCGCTTTTGCAGACGGATGATTGATGTTGACGGTTTAATCGGTAGAAGCCTTCTTGCAACCCATCCACGGCTTCCTCGCCCTTGGCTTTTTGCATGCGCCGGGAAGGAAAACATTTGTTGTTGGTGATATTGTTGGCCTTGTTGCAACTCAAAGCAATAGCAAAGCGCGGCATTCCCGTGATATTGGTGTTTGCAGATAGAAGAACATGTCCGTGCTTCGATGATTGTGGTGTATCTTCAAATCTGCATGTACCGTTGAAATATCCAGCGGTATTTTGGTGTTACCCAACCCGTGGTGCCCCATATCTGCTTGGCTCATGAAATGCTTGTTGCGTGATCCATATCTGCAAACAACATTCAACAGTTTTGGGATTAATCTAGTTTCATTTTCAGTCGAACTGATGAACATTCATGTTCAACACGGATGTACTGATGTACTGCTTTTAGCACTATTTTGTAAACTGGACATTGAACTCATGCATGACTTCTCTTTTGTTCTTCTATAACTTATGGAACTACACTAGAAGTACTCCTAGTTTATGTATCATTGAACTTACTGTAACTCGTGGCACTCTCTTTATCACTATCTACCCGGATCGACGATATGTTTAAAAAATTTTACTTGAATCAAGATAGCATAATAGATGCAATCGACAAGAATCCTCGACTAAACTAATCGTGCATCAATGGATCTACATTATAAGTACTCCTAGTTTATGTATCACCAATTTACCGTAGCAAATTTTTTTCAAGAATAGCTTTTGTTACTCGCTCGAATCGATGCAACTACATGACTTGTACTCTTAGAAATAACAACATACAACTCTGGTACCTTAACCTTGTCACTATCTACCGGATCGACGATATGTTTAATTTTTTTTACTTGAATCAAGATAGCATATTAGATGCAATCGACAAGAACCTCGACATCCTAATCGCATCAATGCATCTACATTACAAGTAATCGCTAGTTTATGTATCAACGAACTTACCATGTAGCAATTTTATATTTTTTCAAGAATAGTTTTGTTACTCGCTCGAACCGATGCAACTACATGACTTGTACTCAGAAATAACAACATACAACTCTCAAGGGTACCGAACCTTGTCACTATCTACCCGGATCGACGATATGTTTAATTTTTTACTTGAATCAAGATAGCATATTAGATGCACCGACAAAGAATCCTCGACATCCTAATCGCATCAAGTGGCAAGGGTGTCAATGAACCGATGTAATCGACAAGAATCTCGACATCCTAATCGTGCATCAAGGTGCAATGTACCATCGGGTTCTTCTTCATAGCAGGATTGATGAAACCGATGGAGGACACAACGTGGTAAGCGTACATTACCTCCAAGCAGTACTCGCCTTCTTCTTCTACCTCTCATGGGCGCCTTACTAGCATTTTCTTGGGAGGCGGCGCCATTGACGCAGCTCCCGCTTGTGGTGGACGCCCGCCAAGAGGTTCGCTGAGGAAGCACCTTGAGGTGATCATCGCCCGGAGAAGGAGACCCGACGACCGAGGGAGGCAGGAGGCGGATGACAGCCTGGCCGATGGATCCGCGACAGAGGGAGGTAGGAGGCGGGATCACGACTCGCTGATGGATCTCGCGCGAAGGAGACAGGAGGCGGGATCACGACTCGACAATGGATCCGCGATGGAGGGATGCAGAGACGGGATCACGGACTGCCGATTAATCCGCGACGGAGGAGGCAGGAGGTGGGGATCACAACCCCGCTGCCGATCCGGCGATGTATGGAAGGAGGAGGCGGTGGCGGATCCGCCGCCGCCAATCACGGCGTGCAGGCCTCGCTTCGTTGCCGCTGCCGCCGCTTCGCCCATTTACGCCAGCCTCCCGCGAAGAAGGCGCATGGTCGGGGGATCCTACGGTGTTGTAAAAGGCCGCGCCTATAAGGAGGGGGGGTAATAGAATAATATTCTGCTAATACCGTAATGTAATAGTCCAGCCCTATATATATTATTGTTGTTGTTGTTGTTGTTGTTCAGATGGAATCCCATCGCACAACACACACGCCTTATTTGCAGCAATCGTCAGCGTTATTATCGGTCTTCGCATTACATTTCTCGATTATAGACTTGTTTGCCGGTATCACACACATCTTGTTATATTGAACCGCTTACGCCTTCTTTGTCTCAACAAAACAGTTCATCCGCATGAACCGCATGCCGATATCGCATTCACACCTTGATTTGGTTGATCGTTTATTTTGTGTTGCCTAATCACAAATAGTTCATCCTAGTGACCGATGTTGTTTATCGCACACCTTCATCTCGCTGCCCGCTTTTTGTTGCTCCTCATCGTGAACGGTTAATTGTGACCGAACCGCACATCACACACGGAACTAAAATCGAACCATGTTTGATGCACCCGCCATCGCAAACGCTTTTGCACCTTTTTTGATGGGTTTTTACACCACCGCTTTATTAATGCATCGCATACGCTTTCATCAAAGGGTCTCTCGATCGTAGTGTCGCTGCTAGCAAGATCCCCGCAGAGTGCATACCCCATATCAATACATCAACATCATGACGAGGGTATTATCTCTTTGAGAGAGCCCAACTCGGGTAAAATCATGTGTCCATGTTACCATTGCTCAAGATGCCTAGCTTATGACCCCTACTCGACATGTGTCGGATTTAGCACCGACATTGGTATCCCTTACGTGTCCCTACCGTAGTCACCGCAGACGATGGGAATTCAGATCGACTCGACGCCGATCAACACGCCTGAACTAAACTTCAAAGGTCGATGTCGGCTTTTCGTCACGGGCGATCGGGTCACCTTGGTTGACCGAGGACTACGCCTCAAGCCGGATCATCAATTTTGGGCGGTGCCTTCATCATCAACTCAAATCTCAATCGAGACCATGGAAGAATCGTCCATGGAGCTCGGGTCTCAACGCCAACATTGCCCTCGCTGACAGCATTTTTTGGGCAACGAACGTGTTTGCTATCCTCCTCCTTGAGCACCGCTTGACGGTTGCTTTGGTGGATATGTGCTGAATTGAGCCTACAACAACCCTGTAAAATATGATGGTGGTGGCGTGCAGTTAGGGGCGAGTACCACTGGAGTGGTACTACCGCTGTCGGTGTCAAACCGGCGGATCTCGTAGGGGGTCCTGAATCTGTGCGCCTAGGCGGATGGTAACAGGAGACAAGGGACACGATGTTATTACCAGTGTTTGGGCCTCTTGGTGGAGGTAAAACCCTACTCCCCGCTTGATTAATATTGATGATATGGGTAGTACAAGAGTAGATCTACCACGAGATCGTGAGAGGCTAAACCCTAGAAGCTAGCCTATGGTATGATTGTTATTCGCCCCACGGATTAAAACCTCCGGTTTATATAGACACCGGAGAGGGCTAGGGTTACATAGAGTTGGTTACAATGGTAGGAGATCTACATATCCAGATGCCAAGCTTGCCTTCCACGCCAAGGAAAGTCCCATCCAACATGGGACGGAGTCTTCAATCTTGTATCTTCATAGTCTAGGAGTGCGCCAAAGATGATAGTTCGCTATCCGAAACCCCATAGTCCGACTCCTCAAGAGTCTCTTTAACCAGGCTTCGATGACGACGAGTCCGCGCGTAGATTGTCTTCGGCATTGCGAGGCGGGTTCTTCTCCAAATTCCATGTACCTGTCGAATAGTGTCCGGCTTCTTATAAATGCTGCACTCCTCGGCTTCCACGCCCAATAATGGCCATCTTCCATGTGTCGAACGAATGCGAAAAGCCAGAGTATCTTTATATTAACCCCCCTAGCTGCACAAATGAGCCGCCTATAAAAGAGACAGGGATCTAGATCCGAATCACACCATCCTCCCTCCGCGAGCATTCATCGGAGCACCTCTGACAAAAATTCATTCCATCATGGACAGTCGACGCGGCTCCTCCTTCAAGGCCTCCCAGCCCTCACCGAGATTGGGAGAGATGCTCACCCCGACAAGGAGTTAGTGACGCTCCAAGCCAAGGGATTTCTTCCCCCAGCCTTTATGGTTCCGGTTCGAGCCGGACTCGCCACCTACAAGGGCGGAAAGCAGGCGGAGAGCGTCCCCAATCCCTCCAAAGGAGAGCGGGTATGCTTTGTCTCTTATCTAATAAGAGGACTCAGATTTCCAATACATCTGTTTCTCCGGGGGCTCCTGGAGTTCTACGACCTCCAGCTGCACCACCTTACGCCTGCCTCCATTCTGCACATCGCGGGCTTCGTGGCCCTTTGCGAACTGTTTTTGGGCATTGAGGCTCATTTCGTGCTATGGAAGAGATTGTTTTGCCTGGTACCCCGTTCTCATGAGGGGTCAATATATCAAGTGGGTGGAGCCGAACTATGGCGCATCGCCGACCGGATATCCGTCCGAACCCCGAAGAAGGCGTCCAAGACCGCCTTCGAATGGTTTTATGTAGAAGACGCCCGCCACGGATCCCATTCGACCGCCTCCCTGAGTTCAGCAATGCTCCCTTGAAGAACGCTTAAGTCGATACCGGGGCCCCGGAGGAAAATGACAGGATGTCTCACCGATGAGCCAAATAAGGTTATTAGCTCATTCCGCCCGACTATGATCGAGTCATGGGCACGCAGCATTATGCGGGGTGCAGCCGCCAAAGATAGGGGCCACCCCATGTGGGATTTCAATGGGGAGGATGATGCCACCGCCATGGTCAGAAGGGGCCGGATCGGTCACGATCTAGTGAAGATCTTGTCCGCCTGCATAAAGGGAAAAGGAGGATTTTCTCTGTTAGTCCATTGAACGGATTTTCTATGAACAACCCAAGCTGGGTAAGTTTAACATTTTTTTTGCCTATCCGATCCATATTACCATGGTTAAGTATCTCATTTTGTGATTTTGACGCAGAACTGTGCCGGCCGTCAGAGGATATACACAGCCCGGCTCCACAACCCGAGGATCCGAACGGTCCTCGATCCGCCTCCAAGAGGATCCGACATAAAGGTGGAGCTGATCGATGGGGTGTTCCACCAACTTACCATCGACAATGCTTTGTCGCCATTACGCCGACTACCCCGAATACTTCCAGCTTCCTGTAATCGTGACTAAAGTCCCGATACCATGACCCATCCGTGCTTATTTGTGATCACCGTGATTCCAATGGTGTTCCGCAGGGGTGCCTCTCGAGGGAAGCCGAGCTCAGGGCGGTCACCAACAAGGCAGCAGCTCCCCAGAGGCGTAAAAGAAGTTCGGCGCAAATTGAGACGCCGCCGCAACGGTATGGCGCGGCCACCGTGTTTCAAGGAAGGATTCTCGAAGGCGATTAGCGCCGTGGGTTTTTAGGAAAAGAGCGCCACGACGCGGTCCGGAGAGGTTGCTAATCGAGCCTCCGCCAGCCAGCTCCAAAGCCAGGTCCGAAGGGGAGGCGAACACAAGGCGCTGGCCGGATGCTCCTCCAACGGAGGATGCCGACTGACCGTCTCCGCTACCAAACCGAGGTGGAGAGCGCCATGAATCATAGGCGCCACCGACAGTTTTTAGCCATGTAGCTCCCAAGAGGCATTGAATGCCTTTAATTGGGAGATGCGCACTCCGCAAGCCGCCAAGATGGTCTAGCCAGAGCTGTGAGCAAGATGTGAAAGACATACGGGTGAGGAATTTTGACAGCTTATATATGCCAAGAGTCTCCCGAGACTTAAAATAGTTAGAATAACTGATTTAAGGATCATTTGTTATGCAGATCTTAGAAAAAGAATACCCAATCTGCCCCAGAGCTTCAAGAGTGCAAGGCCCAACTTGAGGCTGCACTAGCCGCCATAGGGGAGCCACAGAGACCTCCTCCGTAATATATACTTCAAGAATAAGTAGTTTGTGAAGTGCGGCGTTTGTATAAGTCTCCACAATAACATTGCAGATGGCGCTGGGTAGATCCGGACAAGCAACACCTCCCGCCGTTAAAGGTCATGAGAATGTGCTTACAAGGGTGCGGCAAGAGAAGAATAAACCTAAGATGTTAACACCCAGCTGGGCGAGGAACTAAAAGATGTTCGTGCTCAGCCTGTCTCGACCTGACTAGGAGAATCGGCGGCTTGCCGCTGCATTTTCGGTAAGTGCTTGAGTGAACCTTAAAAAGAGTTCGCGAGGAAGTCGATCAATGTAAGTATTTCAGAGGTATGCTCACAGTCGCCCCGCAGAGGAGATGCCCGGCTCAACGGGTGACCTACTTTCGAAGTTGTGCAGAATCGCACGAACGAAGTTCGCAAGTGATGAGAGGCATCGCCTGTGCCTTGTGGCCATCCATCTCCCTACCCAAGGCCTTGGAGAGCTTGCAGAAGCTTCAGAGCGCGCGGCGCTCCGCCATGGAAGATATCGGCTGCCGTCAAGGCGCCAGGAGGCCTAGGCCATGGTGAAGACGCTGCACACGGTTGTGACTCCAAACCACATGGCCGAGGTCAGGCCTGTGGGGCCCGGCGGGAAGGATATCCTCGTGAGTTTAGTGTACGCCAAGTAGAGTTGGCCGCAAAGTATTCCTAGCTGGACTGTAAGCTAGACAGCCCGTTAGATGGTATTGAGGAGGAATACAATGAGTCAATTTGACTATGAAATTTTAAATGACATGTAAAATGCCTTCTATCCGGATTGTAGATCGTTTGTCGAGCGGACCTTTTCGCTTTCAACCTCGACCCGACAGTCCGGAGTGTGTCCGAATACCTCGCGTTATATAAAGAACCGGGCATGTGGAGACCAGCGAGGGGTCATTAGTGCTTTATCGCATAAGTGCCCAACTAGTTATGTTATATTACATGGTTAGTAAGAAACATCTTCCAGGAGAATAGTTCCGTTAGGGGTTCCTTTCTCGAGGCATGCCCTAAAGTGCATGTCCGACTGCAAAAAAAGGTGAAAGCATCTGGGGCGATAAATAAATAGGTAAGAAATCATCTTTTAGTTCACCAACCAATATTCCTTAAGAATGCTAGCTTTCGGCTTCACCTACCGAGGTACGATCTGGTCGACCCGCAGTAATAATCGCAGAGGTGCTCCCTTTACCACCTAGCCGAACAATCGGGAACGAGGGGTAAGCACAGAGCCAGCAACCCAAATTTTGGCCAAAACTTAAGTCATATCGATGCATATAATGGTGAATAAAAGGTACATACTGGAAGTGTGACATATGTGTTGGGCATAAAGCTCAGATAAATAAGCTTCTAAAGAAGCCCCTGTGTATAATGAGTGCAAGTAGCACGCCAAGTGTAAAGCTAACACGTACGCATAAGCCTCCAAAGGCTTTAAGAAAAGGAGGGAGAATGAGATAAATAAAAAGACAGCTAAAGTATAAAATGTAGACGGAGGAAGGAGATGAACTCAGAGTCCGCGCTAGGCGAGAATCTTCAAGACGGGCTGCGCTCCATGGGTTCGCTCGAGTCGCTTATCCGACGCGTTGCAGACGGTACGCCCGCCGTCAGACTTGGTCGATGATGAAGGGACCTTCCCATTTGGGCTTGAGTTTGTCCTTTTCTTGTCCTAAGAAAGCGAGGATTAGTTCGCCAACATTGTAAGTTTTGGCCCTGCATCTCGCTTTTGATATCTTCGTGCTCGCTGTTGATAGAATGCGGAACGAGCTTTTGCCACATCAAGGCCTCCTCTAAGGCGCCCTAACTGTCCCGCCGATCCAACTTGGCTTTCTTTCTTCGTATATGCGCACGCCGAGGTGAGTCATGAATTATATCGCAGGCAAACCGCTCTCGGCCGTGATACCATAAAAATGGTGTGAATCCGTAGTGCGATTCGCGTGGTCCGCAGCCCCAGAGTATGGAGTCGAGCTCTCTACCCAAAGGCGTGTTAGATTCCTTAAGGACCACACTAGTTTGGGTTTAATGCCGCCATGATTAGACCATTTGCTCGCCGACTTGACCGTTAGTTTGAGCGTGATAGATCGGAGCGTAGTCGAGCTTGATGCCCATGTTTTTGCACCGTAGTTTAACCTCGCCGGCCATAAAGTTCGTGGCTGCTATTAGTGATGATGCTATGGGGACGCCAGAACGGTGTACTACCCCTCGATATGAAGTCTATCACGGGTCCGGATTCGCCGCCTTAATCGGCTTGGCTCTATCCATTTGGTGAATTTATCCACCATGACCAATAGGTATTTTTGCTTGTGGGGTCCTCCTTTAAGGGGTCCAACCATGTCAAGCCCCTGCACTACTTAACGCCGGTGGTGGGTATAGTTTTAGGGCGGTGGGTGGCATGTGGCTTTGATTAGCAAAGAGCTGGCAACCGACACATCATTGACTAAGTCCCGAGCATCCGCTGGGCTGGCCACCAATAAAATCATGTACGAAGGCCTTGCTTACAAGGGCTCGGGCTGCAGCGTGGTGCCCACCGAGTCCGCATGAATTTCAGCTGTAAGATTTCATTTCTTCCTCTTCGGAGATACACCTTTGAAGGACTCCAGTTGCAGTTTCTTTATAAAGCTCTCCCTCATGGACCTTATAGGCTTTAGATCGCCGCATATGCAGCGGCCTCATTTTGGTCCTCGGGAGTTCCTGCCTAGTTAAGTAGGCTAGAATGGTTCGGGCCACGGGCAATGACTGCCATTATTTCGTGGGCTGAAGGTGTTATTTCATTGGCGTAACCATCGATTGTGTCGAATGTTCGTGTCGGGCGGCGATGTTGGGTCCGGATTATTGTTTCCGACTTCTTCCCATAGTACGGATGGCTTGAAAAGCCGCCCAGAAGATGTTGAGGGACGGTATCGCGCTTTGCCGATGCGCGCTAATACGTCCGCCGCCTGGTTATTATCCTGTGCTATATGATGAAATTCGAGCCCTTCAAACTGAGCTGACATTTTAGGACGGCGCTACGGTAAGCTGCCATTTTCGGATCCTGGCGTCAAGTCTCCATTTATTTGGGATATCACGAGGTTCAATCCTCAAGCACCTCTAGGCGCTTGATGCCCATGGAGACCGCCATCCGAGACCATGTAGAAGGGCCTCATATTCGGTTGCTTGTTGGAGTCCGTACATTATCCGAGTACGATTGATCGGTTCTCCGTTGGGGACGCCAGACGACGCCAGCCCCTAGGACGGCCAACATTTTGGAGCCGTCAAGTGCATGATCCAATTGAATATGCGCCTGCATTTTAGGGAGTTCAGCTTCATCCATTCGCGATGAAGTCAGCCAAAACTTATGGATTTGATAGCTCGCTGTGGTTTATAGGTTATGTCAAATGGGAGGAGCTCGATGGCCCATTTGGCAATCCGCCCGCTAAGGCCGCAGCTTGTTTATAATGTCATTAAGAGGTACTTCGAGGCTACTGTTATCGAACACTCTTGGAAGTAGTGTCGCAGCTTCCGGATGCCATGAACACTGCCAGATGCTATCTTTTGATAATGTGGATACCGGACTTGTATGGAGTTAGGACAAGTGGGACACGAGTAAACTGGTTTTGAAGAGGGAACTTGTGTCCGTCCGCTTTCTGCTCGACGATGAGAACCGCTGCTACAACTTGATGTGTTGCGCGATATATAATAACATTGGTTCACCCATGTTGGGCGCTGCCAGACCGGATTTGTTGCCAATATGGCTTTTATTTCTTCGAAGTCCGGTGTCATATGCATCCGGCCCACTAAAGTGTTCGTGCGCCGGAGGAGGCGATAAAGGGTAATGCCTTTTCTCCCAAACGGAGATAAAGCGGCTTAGAGCCGCCACGCATCCAAATTAATTTTTGTATTTGTTTGAGGTCTTTGGGATATCCAATTGTGACAGAGCTCAGATCTTGGCTGGGTTTGCTTTATTCCTCTACCGAGATAATGAAGCCCAAGAGCTTTCCTACCGGTATGCCGAAAATGCATTTTTCCGGTTGAGCTTAATGTCATATGCTCGGAGATTGTCGAATGTGAGCCTCAAGTCGCCTACTAGAGTTTTGACAAGTTGGATTTGACGCACCACGCTGCCTATGTATGCCTCCACCGCTTTTGCCGATCCGGTTTGCCGATATGTCTCGAATCATGCGCTGATATGTTGCGCCGGCATTTTTGAGCCCAAGGGCATTGTGTTAAAGCGTAATGGGCCGATGGAGGATGAATGCCGCTAATGCTTGGTCTGCTCCGCCATCTTGATTTGGTGGTAGTCGGAGTATGCGCCGAGGAAGCACAATGAATCGTGTTCCGCGGTAGCGCCGATAATTTGATCGATGCGGGGGGGAAGGGATCCTTGGGCAAGCTCGGTTAAGGTCCTGAAGTCGACACATAGGTGCCAGGATTTATCGCTCTTGGTACCATCACCAAGTTTGCTAGCCAGTCCGGATGTTTTATATCTCCGATGAATCCGCCCAATAGTTTGGCCAGCCTCTCCCATTGCTTGTCTCTTGGGTTCGAAAATCGCCAAGAGCCTGCTTTGACTGGCTTGAACTTTTAGGATATTTAGGCTGTGCTCGCCACCGGCGGGATTCCTGGCATGCTCGAAGGGTGCCAGCAAAATGTCCCAATTTTCCCGTGAGGGAATTCTCGAAAGCGGCGCCTACATCAGGGTTTAACTGCGTCCCAATGGATGCCGCCTTTGTAGGGTCCGTTGATGGACTTGAATTTGACTATTTCGTCTGGCCGGCTTAAAAGAGGTGGACTGGATCTCTTATCGAGTATCACATCGCCCCTGTTCACCGTGGAGCGCAGGCGTAGTGAGTTCCTCGGCCGCTAGGGCTTTGATAGTGCCTCGAGGGCTAGTGCGGCTGTTTTATTTTTGGCGCTGAGTGCTATGTCCGGATCATCGCAAGAGTGATGATTCCGCTGGGCCCGGCATTTTGAGCTTCATGTACCCGTAATGGGGTATAGCTTGAAAAATTGTGAATGCCTCTCTCCCTAATAAAGCGTGATATCCGCTGCTGAACGGGCCACTTGAACGTGACCTCCCGAGTCAGTAATTGTCCCATGAAATAACACCACATCCAGGTAATTTTTCCCTGGCAGATGCTTCCCGACTAGGATTATTCCACAGTTGCTTCGCCAATGCGGCTCCAGCCTATTTCCATTTTTCAAGGGTTTCTCAGAATGAGGTTTAATCCACGCCGCCATCCATGAGTACCTTTGTAAGTCAAAAGCCATCCACTATTGGACCGAGGACCAACGCGGCTGGTGCTCGGGCTGTTCGAATTTAGGTTCGCCATCGGCGTTAAAGGTAATAGCCGTGGTTACCCATGGATTTATTGTTGCTACTTGGTAGACTTCGCAAGGCATGGAGTGTTTGTTTCAGATATTATTTGATGCGAAAGTCTCAAGATCTGTTAATACCGCATCGGTGTTGCTGGGCTGGTTCTTCGAGCTAGAAGCTCTTCGCCACTTTTGGCCACCGTAGTATCCAACATGCTCAAGGCTATGAGTTGGGGTGGTGCCCTCAGATTATGAATTTTGCAGGTCCATTGAGCCATCCCTCCAAAGACGGTTCCGCGTTCTTTAGGGGTTTTTGCTTTTTGGTATTTAACCTGTGTGCCCGATTTATGATGCACCCTTTTATTTCGGACTAGGGTTGTATTCGGGCCGATTATCCCAAAATTTGGTTTCGTTTTCCAGCGCTTCCATCGCACATCACTTTTGTACTATGGACGCCAAGTCAGCAAAGCGTAATTTCATGACGACTTATGGCGCTTAGGATTCCTTGTCCGCAATTATTGCAGAAAAGTGAAATTGCGCTTTCCTCGCTGGGCAGTCCTTTATCCTGTCCATAACCAGGAGGAATCGCCCAAGAATGGTGTACTGCTTCAAAGGGGCTTGCCGGATTCGGGATAGATCGCTATGTTTGGGTGGGCAGGTGGAATTAAATTCGAACCGCATCCAATCTAAGACTCAAGGGCCGAAAAGCTTCCGAACTTGGAAGCGTGGGTTTTGGATATTGTCCAATGAATCCAGCCCACGCTCGACTTTAGGTTCAGGACTTGATCGACGCCCGCCCCTCCGCGTGAATCCGCATGGAGGGTCGGAATCCGACATAGCTAGTCCTTAATATAGAAGAAGAGTCGCCAGATCGCTCCTCTACCACAGCGACGCAGGGTCGCCTCGAGAGTTGATCTCTCAGATCGGTTTTAGGCCCAATCTGATTGTAGTCTCAGAAGCGATTCCTGTATGCATGGCGCGATCCAAGAGCTCGCTTAAGGAGGAGAGCTCCATCGGATCTAGCTGCCGACGAAGTTCCGAAGTTGACATGAAGATTGCTTTTGATGACCTCGAGAAGTCATCGCCGCGGGCGTCGAACATGCGGTCATAAGAAAACCGCTTAGTTGCGAGAGTTTGGCCGATGGCCAAAGCTCCTTTAGCAATGGTGCCGCCTTTAAAGACGGACGAGGCATCCTTCCCGATGGCGACGCACAGAGGAACTCTCAATGAAAGCACCAATGTCGTGTCAAACCGCGGATCTCGGTAGGGGGTCCCGAATCGTGCGCTCTAGGCGGATGGTAACAGGAGACAAGGGACATGATGTTTTTACCTGTGTTCGGCCCTCTCGGTGGAGGTAAAACCCTACCCCGCTTGATTAATATTGATGATATGGGTAGTACAAGAGTAGATCTACCACGAGATCAAAGAGGCTAAACCCCAGAAACTAGCCTATGGTATGATTGTTATTCGCCCCACGGACTAAAACCCTCTCGTTTATATAGACACCGGAGAGGGCTAGGTTACACAGAGTCGGTTACAATGGTAGGAGATCTAGATATCCAGATGCAAGCTTGCCTTCCACGCCAAGGAAAGTCCCATCCGACACGGACGGAGTCTTCAATCTTGTATCTTCATAGTCTAGGAGTCCGCCAAAGATGATAGTTCGCTATCCGACACCCCATAGTCCTCGACTCCTCAACCATGCCGAATCGCCACTTACTACCGCCTATTTACGTAATGCAAAGACAAGCGAAGTAGGGATCAGATGAATCAAGGGTATCATTGAGCGGTATTCATCACCGAAAGCAGAAAGCGGTATTACCTCTTATGCTGTTCGAAAAGCCCAAGCAAGAAGGACGGACCACCTCAGCTGCCGGAAGGAAGTGGATGCAAAGAGACGGTAATGTTGATTCCACCCAAACCTTTCCAAAATGGACCCTCTAATAGTATGATGTTCCTATGACTCAAGTCCATCGAAAATGGAACGCAAGAAAACACGGTCTTCATAAACCTCCCGAGGGGTTTGAATCGTCTTTCTGCCATAAGATAGTTTATCTGAAATGCTCAGTGCACACGATTAGTCCGCAAAAGCATTGTCATCAATCACCAAACCCACTAAGGGAGAAATATGCCTTAACAGTTGTTCAATCTCTAGACGTAGAGAAAGACCCATTAAAACCATGAGATGATGGAAATGCAATATTGGGACACAAAGTTCGATATCCTAGTGCCATTGGACCCACCAAGCACAATTGGTTGGGACTCGAGAATAACTTTTGATATCTCCAAGGCATCAAACATCTTGTGCTAGTTTTCCAGCTTCAAAGAAATCTGACACCAATATCACTGGATAAATCGATCGATCTCCACTATTAGATCCTAGACAAGCTTCGTTCCTACTAGGTGTGGTAGCCATACCATGAAAGTCTTCAAACAGACCTTAGTGGCTACATCCACCAACCGCTATCTCAAAGATAATGTTGATTGTGTTATCCTAATGCAAACATGTTACATAGCAAGTAATATCACTATATTTCTCATCTTGTAAGTCAAATCATGTGACAACCTCGTTGATTTGTTTATGAAGTCTCTACCAAGTTCAACATTCCACAAACATGTTCATAGAATTGGTATTTGACTTACTTCAAGATATGCAAGTATCAGGGGGAGTATGTTCCTGAATTACTCCTGTTCCGAGCACCATATTGTACTCTTTTCCCCTTTATGAGTTTACTTTTTACAGGTTGGTTGTCATCAAGGTTTTTAATGATATAATATCAACATGAGATTATACTTCATACTTTCTATTTTCCCACCGAGGTTTTTAAGATAGTATACACGACATATTTATTGTCCTCTAAACTCTATGAATTTCCCATGTTGAGTTAAAGAGACAATTATCATGATATGTCACACCATTTTTCCTTATATTTCTCCCATTGGGTTTTAGGAGTTTTCAACGCATATCGACAGACTTTTCCCTTATGAGATTTCTCACTAAGTTTCTCATAAAAGGTTGTTTAACGAGGAGACATATGCAATACTTTCTTTTGCTTCATTGGGGTTTTAAAGGAAAGTATACAAAGCATACTTATTGTTCTCCAAAATCACCAATGGGTTTTTCTCCTTCTTCAAAGGTTTTTCTCATATGAGTTACCAAGGAGTCAAGAATCATAATATGTTGCATCATTTTCTCCTTATTATTTTTCCACTAGGTTTAAAGGAGTTTTAGCAACATATCAGCACTATTGTCCTCATATTTTTCGCACGGGGTTTTAGGGGAGCTCTCAAGATTTTACAAAGGATTTCAAGATGGAAGATGAATATACAAGACACCTTCAATGATGTTCAAGATGCCTTTAATGACGATCAATAAGCTGTGTTATACAAGGAGGAGTGTTAGGAATAAATTAGCATATGTCTATGTTAATTAGCACTCACTAATTAACAAAATGTCATTAGCAAGGGTGTGTCCAACCCCAAGAGTCATGCCCCTCTCTCTATATATTGTCAAAAGGCACATGTTCTCGAGGGATGCCTCCAAGAGGCACTCTTCTTCCCATCTCTTTGTGTGTATATATATATATATATATATATATATATATATATAATGATATAACCCTTAAGACCTTATTCTCGCTAACACTAAAACCTTATTCTCGCACATCCCCACCGACTTGCAAAACGAAACAAAAACCCACCCCAAATTGCCAGCCCCACGCACCCCACCCCAATCGAACCCACCTTTCTTCCCCGGTCAAGCCTCCACGGCTCTACCCATCTATCCCACAATGCCCACCTCCGACCACCACCCACGCCTCAATACCATCACGCCCATGACCACGAAAGCATGGCGCCAAAGAACCTCAGAACGCCCGATCCGATGCGCCTGTGTCCGCCATTATTCGCCTGCTACATGTCATTTGTTTATGTGTTGCATTTGCCATGTCATCATGTGCATTGCATCATGTCATCATGTGCATGGTGTGCTTTCATACATATTATGTTGTTGCATGTTCCATGCATGAATCTCGTGATCACCCATTTTCTCCTCCTCTATTTCCTTCTTTTGACAAGTGCCATTTCTCCCTTCTCCATTAATGTTCATCCTCTCCTGTTAATCTTGCTCCTTGCCCTAAACCTCTCTCGCCAAAGATATCCTTATTTGAAGTTGTTTTGGTCGTTCAAATGACACAAGTTTGAAAATATTTCAAACTTGTCTTATTTTTCTACCTTTAAAAATGTCCAATGCAATTTATTAAAATAGTGGATAATTCTAGGAGTTGGAGAATATTTTCTTTATCCTCTAACTCCTCTTCTTTTTCCCCGAGCTTTTCTCTGCTTATTTCGCTTTTAAAAAATAGAGGAAATGCAGCCTGCACTCCAACCGCCTGGCCTTCCAACCTCCCGCTACCGCCCATCCATCCCTAAGCCCGCATGGGACTAGGCTCCCCACCGCCTCCTAAGGCCCAAGAGCCGATCGAACCCTAGCGACCCTAACTCTCCTCGTTTCCTCCTCCTCGCCACATCACAAGATCTCTTTCCATCTCGCCAGCCCGATCCCCATCGCCTCGATCCCTCGCTTCCTCGCCGCCACTCTTTCGCTCCTCGCCGCAACTCCAGCAGAGCTCCATCTCCTTCATACCCATGGCCGCCGCCTGCCCGCCTCCCGCCGATCCCTCGGCCGCTTCTGGCTACCAACCGCTCGCTCGCGCCGCCCCTCGCCCGTCTCCTCCGCCACCCGCCGAAGCTTCGCCACCACTGCCTGATCCGGCGGATCGGGTCCGGCCGATCGGATCCACGCCTGCTCCTCCCGCATGCTGCCGCCTGCCGCTTCGCATCGCTGCTGCCGATCCTCGCTGACCGCCGCTTCCGCCTCGGCGCGAGCCGCCTTCGCCTTCGCTGCTGCCGCCCGCCGCCCACGCTGCTCACCTGCTCCGGCCGGATCTCGCCGGGCAGGAGCCTGCCGCCACCTCCGGAAGCGCGACCTGGCTCCCTCGGCTGCCTCGTGGTCCCTCGCCGAGGCCTGCTGTTGTTTGCTTTTGGATCGCTAAGACCGACAAGATTGACTACACAAACCGCCTAAGTACCACTACGATTGCCGCTACCTGACTTACGGACGCAAAACCGGACCGATAAGTACACCTAACGTTGCTATGTACCACTACCGTCGCGAAGAATCGAGACCGATAAGTCCGAAGACCCCAAGTACCACGACACCGACGACTTGAACATCTACGTAAACGTGTATCGACTTCGAACGTGTACCACGACGATCATGTACGGCTACACGATGACCCGTGAACAACGACTTCCACTACCGTCGACATGTAATGACCACGCACGAGTACAACTACTTCCACCACGCACCCATGCGGTACCACTACTTCCCTCGACGAACCTCGATCCGCTCAAACGCACGCTTCAAAGGTATACCACCGAGACGACGCCTCGTGAACTTAATGCATGCTTGGTTGTATGAGATGCTCAAGTTTTGCACCGTGGTCGAATTGTCCTTGCGATGCCCCTCTTTGCCATGCCACCGACACGCGGGAACCCGTATCCGGATCACCCCACCATCTTTTGCATCACACGCCACCCACACTTTTGCAACCGACATCTCGAGGAGTTGTTCGAACACCGATATATTGCATGGTATCATTTTCGGATATGCTGCCGCGGCACCATTTCCGCTTTCGCCGTGGCATCCTTTTTGTTCCGCCATGGTGACCAAATGCCCTTTTATCATGCTCATGTCAACCTTTTCATAAATTTTGCATAAACTTGCATATGTCATCCGTGATCATGATAAAAACGATTAAAATGCTTAAAATTGTTGTTGCATTAAATTGCTAAATAACATGGGGATTTTCCCGAATTGTTGTTTTGTTGTTCCGCCTCATTTAAACTTGCCTAGATAGGTAGTTTTCATTTGTTTCAACCCTCTTGCCATGTTTAACAACATTTAATATTGTTTGGTAGCCTAAACGGGATCAAACTAAATAATTGATGTAGTGTTTTGTCAATATGCAACTCTGCATATTGAGCTCCACTTAACTTGTAGTATTGTTTGTTGCACTTTGCCATGCCATGCCTCATTAAACCGGGTCATGCATCATACTTGTTTGTGCATCATGACATGTTCATGCTTGTGTGTTTACCATGTTGTTTGCTTCTTTCCGGTTTGCTTCTCTCGTTAGCTTCGGGTTTCGCTCCGGAGTTGTGAGGATTCGCTCATCTACGTTGGTTCGCTTCATCCGCTTGTCTTCCTCATGGAATCGTTTTTCTTCCTGCGGATTTCGTGCAAGATGATCATACCTCGAAATCACTACTATCTTTGCTATGCTAGATTGCTTTCTTTTTTGCTATGCCAATGCTACGATGCCTACCATTTGCTTGTCAGCTTCTCCCAAATTGCCATGTCAAACCTCTAACCTTTGACACCATTCCTAGCAAACCGCTGATTGGCTATGTTTACTTTGCTCAGCCCTCTTATAGCGCTTAGTTGCAGGTGAAGATTGAAGTTTGTTCCTTGTTGAACATGGAGATGTGTTCCTTGTTGGAACATGGTTACTTGTTGGGATATCACAATATCTCTTATATTATTAATGCATCTATATATTTGGTAAAGGGTGGAAGGCTCGCCTTATGCCTGGTGTTTTGTTCCACTCTTTCCGCCTCTAGTTTCCGCTATACCGTGTTATGTTCCCGGATTTTATGCTCCTTACGCTGTCGGGTGATTTATGGACCCCTTGATAGCTTCGCTTTGAATAAAACTTGTCCAGCAAGGCCCAACATTGCTTTTTACCATTTGCCTCACCTAGCCCTTTTCTTCCCTTGGTTTTCGGAGCCCGAGGGTCATCTTTATTTTAACCCCCGGCCGTTGCTTCTTCGAGTTGGTCCAACCTGAAGCGATGTCCTACTGGCAAACTGAGGTCTATGCCAACCCGACGTCCGCTCATCCGGTGTGCCCCGAGAACGAGATATGCAGCTCCTATCGGGATTTGTCGGCACAAATGGAGGCTTTGCTGGTCTTGTTTTACCATTGTCGAAATGTCTTGATGTACCGGGATACCGAGTTCTGATCGGAGTGTCTTGGGTGAAGGTCTATTCCTTCGATGATCGCGAGAGCTTGTCATGCGGCTGTTGGGACACCTCGCAGGTATATAAACTTTCGAGAGCCGTGCCTGCCGTTATGTGGCGATGGAATTTGTTAATGTCCGTTGTAGAAAACTGAAGTCGAACCTTAATTAAAATACATCAACCGGTGTGTTACCGTGATGGTCTCTTTCCGCGGAGTCCGGAAGTGAACACGGTGTTGGAGTTATGCTTGACGAGGTTGCTATAGGATCACTTCTTGATCATACTTTTATCGAACTGCGTGCTTTTGCCTTCTCTTCTCGCTTCCTCATTTATGATGTTAGCCACCATATATGCTAGCCGCTTGTCGCAGATCCACCTCATGCCTTTACCTTACCCATAAGCTTAAATAGTCTTGATCTCGTTGGTGTGAGATTGCTGAGTCCTCGTGACTCACCGTGATACTTCCAAAACCAGTTTGTGTGCCTATGTTAATGAAAGCAGTGACGCCTCAAGCTCAAGAAGGAGCTCTCATGAAGATCTTGCCCTTTGTGTTGTTTCTGTTCTAGTTGATCAGTAGAGTGGAGCCCAGTTGGGGTCGATCGGGTCCTTTGTCGATTTGGGGTTCTTCTTTATTTTGGTTCCGTAGTCGGACCTTGATTGTATCCGGATGATGTAATGCTTTATTCATGTAATTGTGTGAAGTGGGATTGTAAGCCAACTATGTATCTCTTTCCCTTATGTATTACATGGATTGTGGAAGATTACCTCACTTGCGACATTGCTTTCAATGCGGTTATGCCTCTAAGTCGGCCCGACCGTGGGAATATACCGTCGAGGCGTTATAAGTTGGTTATCGAGCCATCCCGACCTTGGCCCCTTTGCTTGATCGTTTTTAGTGGCGAGTTGTTTAGAAAAATGTTTTGAGTCATTTAGGATTATATATATCGGAGATTTTAGAATTCTTTTTACTCCCGGTCCTTGACCTTGGTGAGGTATCGGTAAGTTTTGACTCTTCTCTTCTCAAATTTCACTAATTTTTTTTAGGATGGGGATTTAAACGGATGGTTTTATGATGACAACATTGTCTTGGTGCCTCGACATTTGGGGTTGTGGCGGTGTCCGGGGAGTTGAGCTCGGTGTTGTCGTCATAATTTTATCGTTGCGTTCGGAATACAGTTTAATCGCCGACATGAAAATCTCTTTTATGCGGTTGTTGGTGAGATAACCCCTGATCGAGGTGAGTCGGGAGTATTGCCATGACTTGTATAACGGATGCTTTTGAAGGTTGAGGTGAGCGATTTCGAAGGTTTCTTGGTTATGTGTTGGGATGGATACAATTGGATGTAGGGATTGTTAGTTTTGTGAGATATATTGCTCCTGTTCCCCCCCTGATTGCATAACCGAAAGTTTGGGAGTTTTATAGGTGGGAATTCAAGTAGCTCTTAGGATATCTTTCCGGCGGATGTATGATATGAAATTGGGGTTCGGGTCTAGTGGTCCGCCTATTCACGGTTGGTTTCTGATGGTTCGTTGTGTCTTAAAGAGTCCTTGGCTATTCGGGGGCGCCGTATGTCATGTGCCTTTGCCTTGTACATGATGGTGCTTCGATTGAGCCCGTGTAGGCCCCGAAAACGGACAAATCTCTATCATATGTTTGTTACGGCTTTAAAAGCCAAATCCTTTGTGTTATTTGTGGTATTGAGTTGCTTCAATGTCAAGTGTTGAATCCATACCTTTCCTAAATGGTGTTCTCATATTTCTATGTGAATACTAATCCTTCTTGACAATCGAGATTGTCATGTTAATTCTTTTCAACCGTGTTTCTCTTCAAGTGGATCCGATCACTTCAACATCAAAGACCAATTATCATTTCTTTGGGGTGTTTGTTTCATCCGCCTCCAAGTTGCCTTTGTTTTCCCCTCCACCCTTTTCTTCAAGGACTAAGATTTCTTTACCAAGAATCCATTTATTCATGTGAAGTCACTTCACTATTTTCAATCAATGTTCTTACCGGTGGCTCTCAAGAA